>MU225098.1:185372-203444 GCA_018584345.1 Thuja plicata
AAGAAACTCTTCATCCTCTCTCCTTGGTTTTCTATAAATTGGACCTCTTTTCTTCATTAGAGAGGACTTTTGTTTTGAGCATCATTACTATTGGCAAATTTAGCTTTGATTTCATGCTTTTAGCTTACTTTGTTGCATAATTAGTATATTTCATTTGGAATTGAACATTGTTTAGCTTTCATTTATGATCTATTTTTAGGGGCTAACAATTCAATCTTATGCTTTAAAAGCTTTCTAGATTCATTTGCTAATCCAATTCTAGCTTAAAAGCATTCCTTTCTAGATTACAAGCTCTTTCATTTCTAGAATAGAAGCATTTAACTCTCTTAGCTTAATTGCACTTTTACTTCCATAGCTAGTTGCAAATTCATTCTTAGATTAATTGTAATTCATCTTCATAGCTTAATCATGTCTTAATTCATAGATTAAAAGAGCATTTTCTCATAACTAGCTGCATATTTCTCATAGATAATGGCTTTCTTCATCTTCTTGCACTATTAAATCTTCCATGTTAGCAATGGTCAGGTTGTTGGCTCTCGTTCTGAGGGTAAACTTCAATAATCACATCTAATTAGGAGGCAACAGGTCGCTTCAATCGCATTTGCAGAGAAAACAATTCATATTTGTCTTTGTGAATTCATCAATTGAGTAAGGACTATGTTGTGTTTGTGTTGAATTGAGAGGTCCACATTCAGCATACGACAAGGAGTAGTGCCGAGAAACTCAAGCCTTACTTCTATAGACTGTACAGGGTCTTACAAAGACTATAAAAAGTTTCCTATGAGTTGGAGCTTTCAAAAGGGGGCCATATCATAACGCGTTTCATGTTTTATGCTTCAAGAAGGTAGTTTGGAAGGATCTCATGATTTAAAAGGAGCTTCTTCCTCTCAATGAAGAGGCTAGACTTGCATTGGAGCCTGCGGAGATCATTTATGTTAAGGAGAGGAAGCTAAGGTTACAAACTATAAGGGAGTACCTATTTCATTGGAAGGATTTTCCTATTTAGGATGTCACGTGGGAGAGCAAGCAAATATTGGAGCATCAAAGTTTGCAATTGCTTGAGGGAAACCAATCTTTGGGCTAGGAGGATTTTAATGTTCTTAAAACATTTAAAAGACTTAATCTATTTAATTGATTAAGTTCTCCCAAATTTAAATAATATTGTAAGAATTACTTTAATTAATTAATTTAATAAGATAATAAATAATAAATTATGTCATCCTATTGTAAGCTTTCAAATACATCTTGGAGCCCTTTATAAAAAGGTGTTTGGCATTGTACGAAACATTGTGGAGTTTTCTATTTCTTGTGTATTTGTGATTCCCATGGAATTGAGTTTTTGGGTGGGAATCACTCCTCACCATAATGTGCTTGTCCATTCAAATTTGTGAAGTCTTCACTTCAAGAAATTTTTTATATAACTTACTATATATCTTATAATTTTAAAATACAAATACTCTTTTCTTGGAAACTCATTTCTATTGATAGTGTATACTCTGTGTTAATGTTCAGAAATAAACATTGTTGATCCAATAATTATTATTTTAACTCACGATAATATAATTAAAGCTAATTACATATATGCCTAGTGGAAACTTGTGAGAACTCTATAAATTGTCGCCACATCACCATACTTTGTCTAGGATTTCACGAACAATCCTTTCCATTTGTATCCTATTGGTGATATCATCAAAAACATCTCTATTCTAGTGAAAGGGTGTGAGAGTGAGGGTTGTTGTGTGGGAGTGTGATTCCTAGTCCCGTGAGGGTGAAACCTTCTGTATGAGTGAGTGTCAATATTTAGTCATATGGTGGAAAGTGACATTGTTGTACGATGGAAGTCAAAGTGTCGTATAGGTAAAAATTGGTCATTTGTTCATATTGTGGGGAGGTTCAAAGGATTCGTGGTGAGATCTTTATATTTTGGCCTGCCCTCTCCCCCGCCTTTCTCTCTCTCTCTCTCTCTCTCTCCTTTTTAAGACTTCATATGCAATCCAATCTTTCACTTTCTTCAACCTTTTGATGAATTGCCGAGTCCAATCCGATTTACAAAATGAAAAATAGTTTATCTTAAAACTCTTTACATACTACTATGTAATGTGAAAATCTCATTCCTACAACCTATCTAAATTGTATACTTCAAAAAAATGATAACAACATTTACTATATTAAACAAAAAAAAATATAATTTATTGACTAATCAAATAAAAGATCAAAGCAAAACTAAAACATAGTAAAATAATACAACTCAAAATATCAATAATATACAACTCAAAATAGCAAGAGTACAATCCGATATACAAAAAGTAATATCTAGTTTATATCTCAAAACTCTTTACATACTACTATGTATTGTGGAAAACTCATGCCTACAACATATCTAATTATATACTTAAAAAAATAATAATAACAAAATTTACTATATTAAACAAAAACAAATATAGTTTATTGACTAATCAAATAAAAGATCAAACCAAAACTAAAACATAATCAAAGAATACAACTCCAAATATCAATAATATACAACTCAAAATAGCTGTATATAATGTCTCAACATAAACTCAAAATAGTTGTATATAATGTCTGAACAGAAAATTCTATTAATATAATAACTGTGATTATTTAACATACATAGTAACATGGACGTTTGACCTAATTTTATCACAAGTTTCATGGTCTCTAGCTATTTCCTCCAACACTTAAAACTGCTGAAATAAATATACATAATTCATCAGGATGGCTACCTTTAAACATTTATATTCTAATAGGGATGAAAACAATGGCACTTGAGGTCCCAGTCACAGGTTCCCCCAGTTTGATGATCTACAGTTATACACTTATCATTGCAGTTACCTTCACTTATATATGCGATGCATAGCCCATGAAAACCACCACTGAGGCTATCACACAAGCGAGCCATGGAAACTGATCATATTACAGATTAATAACAACTTGTTCAGAATTTTTGTTAAAAATTTAAACACAGAGAAAGAAGAAAATAAAATCATTCATACCAGCAACTAAGAATAACAAATATTACCAGAAGGTGTGAGCAATAAAAAAATGAGAAACACATAAGCAAGCTTCGCCATGTGAGGAATTACACCAATAACAACTACAAATGCTGTGTTCTGTGAGCAAACAATTACTACTTATACCCAAACTCGTGCAATTTTATTTATTATTAGCTGCGCAATTTGGACGTCTAATCCAAAGTTAATCTTTTGGATTACTTGAATGACAGAATCAAAAGAGCGATTCACCCCAAGTATGCAGATATAATACAATCGATACAGCGATTCATTACATGCACACATGTATATCAAGGTTATAATTCATTTATTATATGACAAGAGAAATAGTTGTTTCAAAGCATTTTGTGGCAACATGTTCCAAGTTTCATTCCACTAACATAGCTCACATGAAGCTCTTTTGATGCATTTCAGCCAACCGGATTGCAATATCTTGTTTCCTTCTCCACTTCGGCCAATTCAGGAACTTTCTGGGATGTTGTATTTGTTACTGCTCTAGTAAACTTGTAGGCAAAACAAAAAAAATTGAAGGCATAGAAAAGGTACGTGAGCTTTTGGACAAAATGTCTCAAGCACGAGAACTGTTTCACAAAATGCCTCAAAGTAATGTGATCGCATGGAATGTCCTCTAAGGACATATTGAACTTCATAAGAATGCATTTAAAAAGATCACAATCTTCGTATGCTTCTAAAACCATCAAATTTTTTGAATTTATTAAGTACTTATATTGTATTATTGAAATTCTATAGGAGTTTTGTTTGATGTAGGTGATTCATTAAATTTAAAGTATAGTTTAAATTTAGAAGTCTGGAAACTCTCAGTTTCATAAGTTTAGTATTTTATAACTTATATAAGGGAGGGTCTTTAAAAAACCTCAATCTGAATTTTTGGACTTGGATTTAGTGTTAGATTTTCAGTAGATTTGAAATCAGGTAATAGGAAGTTTCCTATAGACTTTATCACATATTTGATAATCTTAAGATCCTTATATTTCATAGGCATGTTTGGTAGTTGTATGCAACATGGAAAACTTGAAAATAAGATGTGATTCGTATCAAGATGAGAGATCCAGTGTCAGAGAGAACCAGCCCTTAGGTAACTAGGGGGTGGATCGTAAAATATATTTTTTAATTTTAATATTTTAGGTTTTTAAATTGACTATTTAATTAACCTCGGGCTAGTTTAGAAAAAAATATGATTGACATATGGCTAAATTTCATCAATCCATTAGAACACAAGATCCCTATCTGGATAAAAGTTCTAGAACTTACCTAGCATTCATTTTTGCTAAAGTTCTTCAACATGATCTAAGAAGAGATCCTCTAGGAGTTGGATAACCGTCACACCTTTGAGAATTGAATAGTGTAGAGGATAATCATGTATCATCATATTAGTCATTCAGTTATCACCTTTAGGAGCTAAAGTAGCGAATAGATTTATCTTTAAAACTAGTTTCAATGGCTTGATCTCATAGATTCTCTACAAAAAGAAGTGATTGTGGAAGTCATTACTTGTATTCAGTTTTAAAATGAATTCACCAATTTTTTTAATCAATTGCATTGGTTTGGTATTTCGTGTATTTATAGGTTTTGAATATCAATTGGTATATTGGGTAGGGAGAATATAGTGAAGCAAAGTTCAAGAAAACCTCTAATATGTACAATAATTAAACTAGATTCTATAGGAAGCTCACGCAATCTTAGATTCATTTTCAAGAGGCTTAAATAGCCCTCTTGGAAGAGGTTCTTGATAGAATAAGGGGAGAAATAGATGATGTAAGAGAGGAGTGTGCGATGCTAACCCAAAGGTTAAGGTACATTCAAGTAGAAACCATGGACACTACACTATATATCACAATAGGTGTATTAGTACTACAAATTCTTTTGATTATTCAATACGGTCTACATAAAAAAAATAGTAATTTTCTAAGTAGGGGCAATAGAAACATTCATAAAATTGTGAAACACTTACTAGAGAGTGGAAGATTTCTAGAAGCCAATAAAAAAATGTAGAAAAAAAAAGAGAACACGAAAAAATGCAATTTTGTAACCTAAATAGAACAATATATTTTAGGCAAGACATTTCAGTCATGACTTGCTTTGATAGGTAATTTCATTAACTAAATTTATTTAATGAGTACAAAATTATATTGTAAGACTATTTTTTACCATAGTATTAGAAGTTAGAATAATGGAAAATAAGAAATTTTTTTTTTCTTAAACTAAGATGTTTGTGACAACTTACTTTGAGATTTTAATGTAGTAGGATCTAAATATCCAAAATCACTCTTTGTAATGCAATGGCTACTCAAAGTTTGTAAAGTGTTTAAATAAATTCATTTTGTTAATTTCCTGTAAACGATTTCATGTAATTTCCTGTAATTCTTAATCCTTAAATCATTTTGTTCATTTCCTGTAAATCATTTTGTTGGGAAACATTTCAAACCAAATTGGGAGTGCTAGAGAAAATGTTGTCAGTGACTCATGTACTGGTACTGGCAGCATTGAACTTCAGTTAAGCTGAGGTATGCAAAGTGAAGAAAACAGAGAGAAGAACCAAGGAAGCTATAAAGTTGATGGAGATAAATATGAGGATCCCAATAATAATATGATGTGGAAACTTGAACCATTGTTGAAGTAGCAAGTCCTAGGTATTTAATGAACTTATTTCTATAGTCTACTATTAGTGTCTATATCTCATCATCAATCATGCATAATAGCATATTCCAATATAAAAAAACCTGAATGTGGTTGATAATGTCATCAATTCTACAATTAATATTAATTTTTATTTTCATTATTCAACTCATATAGTATAATTATTGAAGGTTTTCATTACTTTTTTGAAAATATAGAAATTCATATGATACAATTCATAGAGATTCTAATTAATTTATTTACAAATATGATACAATTTATTCAATAATAGTAGTAAGTACACAACTCTATGTGGTTCTATTTGCAAAAGTCAATGAATCAATACCCTATTTTAATTTCATTACCCTTAGCAAATGACCTTGAATTCCCTTTTATAGAAATAAGGGAGCAACAATAGCTTCAGGTCAATTTTCCTCATGTGAAGTCTAAAAATCAAAATCAATATGATAACCTCTCTACAACTATATATTTCTGTATTTGAGATATCTGCTTAGTAAATTAGCATCTACTACATTTATCATGTTCAAAAAAAAATTCAAACTTTGAACTCAATTCAAGCCATAACAAATAAAACATAGAGATGATTGAAAGTACTATCACATACTATGATTGATGAGATGATTCTGCTAGCTTGTTTAGTATGCTCCATTCTGCGTCGTTTGGAAGGTCAAAATTTGTCAAGTTATAGTAAATGACCTACAACATCGTCAGCCATCCATACTTGGAAGAGTGACTTGAAAGCAATGATCCATCCAATACTGTATTCAAATTTGTCAATGGTTTTATGCAATTCACAATCCCTTCATGAGTTGTGTCCTTAGGAAGCTTTCCTAAATCAGACCTCATTGTGTTCTCCAAGTTTTTCCTAAGCTTATCTTCCAACGAATTCCGTTGATGAGTTACTAGGACCAGAACTAGGATTCAACAAACCAAGAAGTTTATTATTTTGGTTGTTTTTTAATTCAACTTGGTGAGCTTTCTCCCAGATAAGGCCAGAATTTCCTCTCCTTCCCTTAGTTTTTGACATTTTTTAAAGATAGATGTTGCCTTTAATTTTGCATGAACATGGTCATTAACTCCCATGCTTTCCAAATGCCTATCACTGGTTGTGTTGATTTGTTCCAAAATCTATTTTGCAATATTCTCTCTCTGACAAATATTTTTGTTCTTCTCAATGTGCTCTACAAGCTTCCCAAAAACATCTCTAAAACTTTCATTAAATTTAAACAAATCACACAAACTATCACCACAACTTGGAGGACACATTGAGGTCACTTAATTAAGATAGAATCTGATTGCCTGGAAAAATTGCACAAAAAGAACATATGCATGCAAAACTGAAAATTTTGAGGGAAAAATCGCAAGAGAGAAATACAAAAGTTGAGGATAGAAAAGCCTCTTCAGTACTCCAGTTGGAAAACATTTCAAAATTGTTTTGACACTTAATTCGTATAGAGTCTGAGTGCTTGGAGAAGGTGGAATTGGATTTGAAGTTGGAACAAATGAAGGTCCAAGATTATGAGACTAAGTAGTACCTCTTTGTGATGAACCTCCAAGGACTAGTCTCTCACCATGTTTTGATGGAATGAGTGTGATAGGTGGAAACCAAGGCCCTTATCCTGTGGGGAATAGGTCACCCCAACCTAGAAAACTCATTTTTTGATAAGATCTATCCCTTTGCTATATTTTTCTTTTGTGGACACATCGACTCCACTAATAATTTAATATAGATCAGTTGATGTGGAATTTGTAGAAGCCCGTTCATACTCATTATCTTCATGATCATCGTAGTTGTGATATGCTTCAATTTGATGCTCCTATTCCACAAATCGCTAAATATTTGATCCTCTTCAACTTCATAAAGATTTGTAGAGGTCTTTGGCTTGGATAGATTCTTCCTCATTTACCAAAAATCAGAAATTTTGGTTTGAGTCCAATTACCATCTTTACATTGATCCACTAGGTCTTTTAAAATATATTTTCTAGATGGTTAAGAAACTTTCTGGTAGAAATTGTAGGATGTCTTGGGCTGCACTTTTCCTTTCTATTTGTGTAAAGTGGTAATTTGTGATGACAATTCTTGTATTGAAATATTATTTTCTACAGCATATTTCTCCATCTCTTGTTTGATCTCATCCAAGGACTCCATCTTTTTAAATTTTTCTATCAATGGCATACTCTCATTTTGACATTTTCTTATGGAGTTCCCATTCTCTCAAAGCTTTGTTTCAATTATGTTGAGTACTAGATCATACTATCGATGATTGTCAATATCAAAGCGAAAAATTCTAAAAAATGCCTTAGTCACTTTGAATTCTCTTCTCGTAAATGCGAACCCTCCCAATGAGAAAGGAAAGGAAGGAAATATCATTTTCTTTTTTGACCAGTAATGACTACATCTATTCTCTCCATGTGTCACACATATTCCAATGAAAATAACCTCTCTATTATAGATTGGAATTTTTTAGGGTTCTATCACTGAACCATAAAACCTTAACATGGTGTAGTCATCCATGAAGTACCATCTAGCCAATTGTACTTCACTTCCGATTTGAATGCAATCTCTATAAGACACAACAAATCTAGGCATTGGAGTGCCTATAATTTTACATGATACAGTTGTGCCAAAAAGATATCTACAAAATGGTTGTAGTTCTATCTGTTATCACTCATCCTTATCTTAGGTGTCCATTCATATATTAGATTATGGACCTAACTTTGAAGCATGTTTGTCTGAAATATTGCATGATGGTTTGCTAAAAGAAGATAGCACAAGTAGGTTGTGTATCTAAATATCTTCTATGAACCTCTTATAATCATTAGTAATTATTTTTGTATGAAATGAACAATGTGCTCAATAAAACTATATCTTACTGGTTCTGATTCACAAGGAATACAAAAAATAATTTCAAGAATGCTGACACCTACTTATTTTTTACTTTCCAATCCCAAACAAACTGCTATCAAGGAAATACTATCCTGAACCCACTGCAAAAAAAATCATAATCATAAGGAGACTCATGATTTGGATCAAGACTACAACTAATTTTCATTCCTCTGATATGAATCTTTTTGTATTGCTCTATTTTTTCATAATTTTGTGCCAACCTTCCTAGGTCAATGTGCATGTTGACTTTTTTTTTTCTTCAAATCATAGGTCCAACAGACTATAAAATTCACTCTTAGTTATCGACATAATATCCTCCTGAGTGTTTTTACTGACAATTGCCTTTCTATTTTTATCATAATTTTCAGCGCAGACCATGTGACAATTTTAGGAAAAGGGAATACTTGAGGTAACACCATGCATGCCAACCCAACAACCCATGCTGCAATTTTATTTTTCATTTCCTTTACCATGTTGTTAAATGGATAATATTTGTATCTTTCTTTGGATCTTTCCACTTATTTTCAAGTGAAAATCTAATTTCCATGATTCCCTTATTTCCAAGGATAGAAGGATCATAAATATCATGGAGTTCATCAGTGAAACCTAGTGTTTTAACCAGTTTGTGGAAGTCTATTATCTCTTTCACCTATCTTTTCCTTTTACTCATAATCTTTGTATTTGTTTTTCCTATTGTGGTATTACTATTTGTTCGTAGAACAACTCAAATAATTCTACACAACTACAATTTACATGTGTGATTCAAAGTTCAACCTTAATTCTATGACTACAATCTAAACAGTAAATGAAGAGATTTCAAAATTAAAAGGCGGGATGTAGGTGTTCATAGTTTTACCCAGAATTTCAATTTGTACATACTGTGAGTGGGTAGAGAGCTGAGAGACTCTGTTGTATTCCTCAATACTCAACCTAGAAGTAGTAACCCCTTTCTAAATCTCAAATATAGTATACTAGTTAGAACTGAAAAACTTAGATTAGAAACCTAAAGGGAAAAAAGTGTACAATTGTGAGTCATCATTCATGACTCATGTTAACTTTTATTGCTTCTTTATGAAGACAAATGTTTGATGTCACTACGACACATGTCAGTTAAGTATTTGACAATACAACTTTAGTGGGAGACCCCAAATTGAGCTTATTTCTTATTAGTTATAATATTTATTAAATATTTAGTTTTACTCTAATTTATATTTTAATTATACTTAGTTTAGTGTTAATTCATGACACATGCCTTGTTTCTAGTGGACATTTTCAAAAAGAGTTTAGCCTTCTGCAAACCAGTGTGAAATACACCTTAGGTAATTGATCTATGCTTATCCAACGATCATTAGTAGTTGTTGACAGTTGCTATGGGTCACATTGATTTTTTCCTTGTTATTAGCCACCTCACACATCATCATCCAATGACACTGACAATGAGTAGACATGTGTCACATTTTTGGAAGAAGTTTGGAAAAAGAGTTTTCTTTCCAACATTCGGTATGGAATACACTAGAACCGTTGATCTTTGGTCATCCAACAGATGAAGACCTCGAATTGTTATGCATTTTAATTCAATTTTGATAATTGATTTAAATTTTAAATCAACTTTTGTAAGTACATTTTGTAGGATTTGAGAGATACAAATCCACAGAACACAAAGAATACCTACATGCAAATAACCTATTACAGGAGAGAAGCAAAAAGAAGCAAAAGGTAGAACTCAGAAGTTACTCAAAAATGAGAGCAAAATTATGATCCGAGTTAATTGAAAAAAATATTTACAAGGTTCAACCTATAAAGGTGAAAAAAACCATAAAGCCTAAAAAAGCTAGGTTACACATTATAATTAATAAAGATATTAATTATAATGCACCTAAGAGATAGCTTAAGAAAATAGAGTAATAAATAAATAAATTAATTAAACCGAAGTGATTTAATTAATAAGTGTAAAATATAATTACTTTAACACCCCCCCTTAAGAGAAGCTTGACCTAGCACAACTATGGAAGAAGGAAATGAGTCCCAGCAACAAGGCCTAATCAAGTACCCAAAACAAGGAAATCTCTATAAACTGGAGACAAAGGAGAAAAACCAGTGGGAAAAACTCCTCTCCAAAAAGAGATATAAAAGAAAGCAAAAGAAAAAAATGACTTCAAGAGACTCTCTCAAAGCCATAAGTACAATGCATGTTGCCAACCCCCCCCTCGTGAGAGAGGGTCAAGGCTCCAAAGCCCCCCTAGAATGAAAGAACCCCTGGATCAATGAACAAACCACCATGACGCCAATACAAAGGAGTGAAAGGAAGTGAGCACTGAAGAGGTAACCTTGAAACATGAGGTGTCACTGGAAGGCCGAGCTGATGCTCAAAGGAGTAGACATGAGGATCCTGAAAGGGAACCCCCAATGTAGGTGGTATGACAGGTGTTTTGATACTGTCAGGAGAGAGGAGATGAGTGTCCTCTATAGAATCCTCAACAACTGCACCTGGTGGCTCAATGAATGGAGCTGGAGGGTCTGGCAATGCTGAAGAAGAGTCCTACTGAAGAGAAGAAACCCCAACAAGATGAGGTGAGGTAGCCACAGAAGTGATCTCAGGAACAACACAGAGGTTCAAGTGACTTGACTGTCCCACATGATGCTTTCGCGTAAGAGGAGAGCTATGCTCTGATGATGGAGATGGTGGACCAAAGTGTGAAAAGGTGTAGAGACAGGTGGAATGATCAACTATCCATGTAGCAACAATGCCACCTGTCGCACTATCCCAAATGAAGACTGAATCTTGCGTGAACTCAACTGTCTTCCCTGATCTACTGTGTGTAATCTGGTAAATTGAGAGAAGGTTTGCAGATAGAGATGGAACATATAATACATCATTAAATGTGCCATCCTGAATGCGTACAGAACCTTTCCTGTAGATTGGCATAATAGTGTTATTCCCCATGAGAATGTGGGGAATAGGAGAAGCCTCAATAGAAGAGAAGATCTCTGGAGAAGATGCCATATGGTAAGAAGCACTAGAATCAAGTATCCAAGGGACCTAGGAAGGGGATGCAATGGAAGCCCGTAATGTATGACCCTATCCAAAATCCTGTCCAGATGTCGAAGATGAGGTAGAAGACTGAAAAGTAGACCCCTGTGAGGTGGAAGAGGATGGAGAGGAAATAGTTCTCTTCTGAAGGAGAGCTTGCAAATTTGCAATCTGTTTCTCATAGCCATCAAATCTCTTTTGAAAATAATGTGACTCATCATGAGGCCCCTTCTGACAATAGGAACATGTAGGGTTCTTAGTCTTTTGTTTCTCCTTCTTAGAAGAATATGGTGGGCCAGTAGAGTGCTGAGAAGAGGAATCAGATATCTGCTTCAGCTTCGGCTTTGGCTTCTGTGTATCCTGAGATGTCTTGGCAAGCAATGCCTATGACTGTGAACCTGTAAGAGAATCCATCTTACTGAGCTTGGACTGCTCATGAGTTAACCTATCACAGAATGTCTCAAAAGAGGGCATAAAATGATGTGCACCCAGTGCATCCATAGTCGAGTAGAAGGTAGAAGTGAAAATCTGATAAGGGCCATGAAGCTTTAAGAGTATCAAAAATATACACTCATCATCTGACTTTGTCTTTCCAGCAACCTAGAAAATAGATCAAAGAGACTTGAACTTCATCAGGAAGTCCTCAATGCTGGTGAATGATTCAGGTACCAAGGAGTTGAACTCTACATCTATCTGGAGAACCCTGAACTAATTCATTGTGCCAAACAAGGTGGAAAACTTGTCCCACATATCCCTGGGTGTGGTCAGACCATCCAGGTGGAACAACAACCCATCTGAAATATTCATGGAAATGAGGTCCATTGCCTCATCCATCCTATTTCTGTGCATAAGAGCCTCATAAGGCCTATGTAGAACTAGCTGAGCCGCATCGAGGAATGACCATAGCCCTTTTTCCATAAGCAATCTGGTCATCTGCCCTTTCCAAGTGTGATAGTTGTGAGGTGTAAGGCTAACAACAGAAGAGTCCGCCATTGAGATAAGGTAGACAGAAAACTACCCACTAAGCACCAAAAACCGCCCACTAAGTAGTCAAAACCACCTGTGTAGAAAAAAACCACCTTCGTACCTTCTGCGCTCAAATCTCAGCGTCCCGCGCCTCAAAAAGTATGCCAGGTTCGTACGGCCCTCTTTCCATAAAAAATTGCCACAGCTTGCTCCGGTACCCAAAGGTGGTCAAATTTTATATCAAAATTCATCTGAACGATCCTCTGAATCCATTGGTGAGGTCAGTTTCAGCCCAAAATGCGTCCAATAAAAAAACTCTTTAAAAACTTGAAACCCTTAACCTCAAAACCTGCTTCAAAAACACCAGAATAGGTAGCAGCAGGGGAGCTCTGATACCATGTAGGATTTGAGAGATACAAATCCACAGAACGCCAAAAATACCTGCATGCAAATAACCTATTACAGGAGAGAAGCAGAAAGGAGCAAAAGGCAGAACTCAAAAGTTACTCAAAAATGAGAGCAAAATTATGATCTGAGTTAATTGAAATTTTTTTTTACAAGGTTCAACCTATAAAGGTGAACAAAACCCTAAAGCCTAAAAAAGCTAGGTTGCACATTATAATTAATAAAGATATTAATTATAATGCATCTAAGAGATAGCTTAAGAAAATAGTGTAATAAATAACTTAATTAATTAAACCGAAGTGATTTAATTAATAAGTTTAAAATATAGTTACTCTAACACATTTTCGTAAAATACGTTACCACATTGAATTATAAATTTATAATAAAATTTAATTTCATTTATAATAATTTTTGTAAAAATATCAATATTAGAATAAGATATTATCAAATTTAAATTAAATTAAATTATGTGGCGAAATGGATGGAGCCATTATATTTTTCTAACATAAACTACTTCAGAAGGCTCCAGGGGAAAAGAAGCAGAGGAAAACCTCCTTTCCTAGCTAATAGAAAACAATATTTACAAATAGAAAACTAGCGAGTAGCTCCCAAGAAACATGTCAGGAACACCAAGCACAACAATTAAATAAAATCTATCATGAAGCATAACACCCAAAATCTTCATTGAACTAGGAAAAAACTAATATCTAAAGACGTAGCAAACAAGCTCACCGACTTGCCCAAAAAATTGAAACAAGTCATCAAAAAGAGAAACCGCGGCTGTGAACAGGTCACTCGTGAGCCTTTATTTTAAGCCATGATAGTAGCAAGGGCATTGACACACTGAAGCAGAGGTAGAAGATTCTTTGGTGTGAGGTGAGGACGCGGACTCCATTAGGACCTGAAGGGATGGCAACATGGTATCCAAGGTATCACCATTCTTTGCGAAAGAGAGGATAGTAACAATGTTATCAAACAACTAAAGAGCATTTTCTATCACAGAGGTTGGAAGAAATTCCACTAGGTTGTCGAGATTGCAACGAAATGACCCCGAATCCCTCGTGGCCACACAAAGTTTAAAGTTGTCATATAATTTGATGTAAGCTTTATCATTGTCCGGGAAGGAAGGAGAGAACAAACCCCCGACCCAAGCTTGAGAGCCTCTCAGGATATATTCTGTCAGAGCCTTGTGAATAGAATCTGTGGTAGCAAAAACACATGTCTCAATTCTAGAGGAAGATATAAAAATATGGCTATCTTTCCCGCATTTGGCCCAGAATAATCCTCAAACTATTGATCTTTGCTCATCCAACAATAGAACCTCGAACAATATAAGTTACAAGTGTAATGAATCTTCTCTTTTAGTTTTCACAAATTAAATTCAAACCCTTAATTAATTAATTTCATTTTAAATTAATTAATATTACTATGCTAATTTTTGAACAATGAAACATAAATAGAAATTCATTGAAGCCGAAGAGAAAATTTTTCATTAGTATCCCCAAAAAAGTTACAAAATTTGTTGCCACAAGGACACTGGTTGGTTGATCATATAAAAAAAAAAAAGCGTACTGTGGAAATGCTCCATTTTAAGAACACTAGGGGCCTTTCTCTCCATCCATTTCTAAGAAGAACCATTTGGAGAGGGTAATCTCTGAGAATTCTTCGATCTAGCTATAGTCCATCTCCAACACACCATCAAGGAGAAACCACTTACATAGGATGTCCCTCCCCAGCCGTGCCCATTTCTGATGTTGCATCAGTTTCCTTTCATTAATGTTCAGTAGGAAGGGTTTCCTTTCCACATTGCTTCCTCGCTAGATAATATTTTCTATTTCATCATCCCAGGGGATCCCCAACCCCGACTAAGCGAAGAAAATGACCTGGACGTCGTCAAGCAAAAATTGTTCCTTGAAAACCTTTCGCAGAAGCTTAAGAATTTCTACCTTCTCTCCTTTGACGTGAAGAAGAGATGCCAGAAAGTGGTTCACAATGTCTATGCTGACGTAGTATTTCTTCTCATTGTGAAGGAACTCATGGCCGAGCACCATCAACACAACAGGGTTTATGAAAGAGCCCACTTCCTTGTAAATAGAAGTGAGAACTTCATCTGGTATCATGGCCAAAAAGGGTTTATGTTGATTAGTGGATGTGGTTCTCAACCGAATTGGTATATCCATCTCTACTTGCAGAGCCTGGATACCCTCAACTAAAAACCTAATCCTTCAAGTTCATCCTAAATGCAGAAAATTGAAATTTTGCAAATCTAAAAGCTTATAACCAGAGGCTGAGAGGCAAAATAAAATTGAAATTGAGGAAGAAGGAAGAAAGAATCTCTATAAATATCCCTTATCCTTAAAAATTTGTCAATCTTCCATATCTTTAGGTAAATCCTACCCATTAATGCATGAGTGTGGTAAATTACCAATATAGTGACTATATTAGTGTCTGTCTGTACTAGTACAAATTTTGAAACCGTGCGTTATGATTGGAATCATGGATCACATTTAAATAATTTCATTGTCACTCTCAGAGACAAGAAATTAATTTCTTGCAAGTTACCAGGCCAGACTTGCCACATGTCTCCATTCCAGAGACTTGCAAAAATAAGTTACTTTAGAACAGGGCCCGAGATAAAACTCCATTCATTCATCTACGATTAATGAACGGTCTTGATTAAGAAATTTATACTATACGGTTCTAAAATAACAGATTTAAGGTATATGTTGATGGTATCCATACCATGTGTAGTGACAGCAGAAAACTTGGAAATTTGCAACCAAAAAGGTGATATTAACTGAAATTAAGTTATTTTTCATTTACACTAAAATATAAATTTCTAAAGAGTGATTCTAGTCCTAACATTTTATTTAAGTTATTACTATAAAGAATAAATCACACACATACATTTGTTTGGTTCATTTTCAGATTCACAAATTTTTAACTCGTTACTACATTATAATTTTAATTTTGTCCATAAATTATTTTAATTTTAACACAATTTTGACCATTTCATTCACAAACTAGAGTATGGAATCTACTAAACGCAAATTTCAAAAGAATGAAACTAAAATTATTATATAAATCCACAAAAAGAAAACTGATTTTCATTAATATTTTTTGCAAATTTACAATTTTCAAATTCCCTCCAAAACTAATAGGCCAAAAGTAGGGACGTTACAAGGTGGTGGAAAAAAAACCTAGTACCTACTACGACACTGGCAATGGCATCCAAAAAACAAAAAGATATGGAAACCCTTTGATTTCAAAATGCCAGGCCATAGGGTCTTGGCCCCTAAGTAACACAAGGGATTTTACCCTTCGTCTAAGTAGAAATCTTCAAAGATGATAAGCTCTAAGAATTCATATAGCCATCTATTTTTCACCAATTCATCCAGGAGAAACTGCTTCTAGAGAAAAACCTTATCAATATGCACCTATTTCCTATGGTGCATCAACTACTCAACATTCAAGTTCAAAAGAAAAAGTTATATGGCCACATTTTGGTCTGGGTAGAGAAGTTTGGTAAATCACTTGACCAAGGGATCCCCACCCCCATTTTTACAAAAGTGACAAACTCAACATCATCACCCAAGAATTCTTTTTGAATACCTTCCTTAAGAGCAAGAGCATATCCACGTTGCCTCCACTGAGGTCCAGAAGAGATGCTAAAAGACAGGACGTAATATCCGTGTTAAATCTATACCTATCAACATTTTTCAAAAACTCATGACCCAACACCATCTTCACAACCTCATTTGTAAAGGCTCCAACCTCCTTGCAAACTAATTCCAAGGTTGGGTATGAGACTAGGCCCAAAAATGCCTTCTGGTCCTCCTTAGATTTTTTAATCAAACGGATAGGAGTGTCCATCTTCAAAAATCCACTGCCAAAATATCAGAATGTGAAAGAATATACAGCGTAAATACCTATACTTGACTCCACAGGTAGACTTTGAAGCAGTTAGCCAAGTCAGACCTAAAACAAAGAAGAATTGAAGAAGAAAGAAGTGTAGATCATTTATAAATAGCCCTCATTTTTTTCTCTAACCTTATAATTTCCTTTTCCCTTCAAAATTCTTTAAATCTTTCATATTAAATGTAGAGTGTGTGACTATGAGATTGTAAATAGTGTCGAAAATACCCAATTGGAAATTTGGAAGTTGTGTGGGTCGAGTGGATCATAGTTATAAAATGATGGTGATAACACATTTGTGTTGGAATAATGTTATATTTGTCATCAGTAAAAACACTTATTCGATTTTGAATGCTTACCGAGCTCATCACTCAGTCCACAGCTTATACCGAGCATTCAGTAATCACTTTGTAAAGCGCAGCGGTTAAACAGTTCATACCGAGTAGAACGGTAGTCACCGAGCTTCACCGTAACTACCAAGCCATCAGTTGAAGGCAACTGAGAAGTCAATTACCACCGAGTCACCAGCGGTTACCGAGTGACAATATATCTACCGAGTCACCAACGGCTACCAAGTTCCAAGCTACACTTCGGGACTAGTATGGACCAAGCTTCTACTCTTACCGAGAGCATGACGATGCCGAGTATTGAAGTGGATGCCGAGTATCAGAAGATCACCGAGCCAGCTTGAGGAATCTGATCTTCTACCGACTCAGTAATATTTTGTTTACTTATGAAAGGCCGACTCAGGAATAAGTTTATCTTATTTTATTTATTTGTATTTGGCCGACCTTGTAAATTGTAATTATGGGAACGGTATATATATGTAATGTATTATACCATTTGAAGTGAGAAGAAAAGTGGAAGTGTGAAAGTGAAAAGTGAAATAAGAGTAATAAGCAGAGACTGAAATAAGGCAGCAGAGCAGAGCATTTTCACAAGGTCAGTAAAGGAGCAGAATAGACATATCTATCACAGAAGGTGATCAGTACTCAAAGGATCTTATTAGCAATAAAGTTGTAAGTCAAGATCTACTGTTTCATCCTAACATTTGAATCAGTCTGTAAATCCTTTAACAGGGTAGACTTAACAGTCTTTCATAAATCTCCTAACAGAGTGCATACTTCATTGTATGTTTGTAAATCCTCTAACAAGGTGGACCTAGCAGTCCTAATTGC
>MU225098.1:215356-237548 GCA_018584345.1 Thuja plicata
GGTTGGCTCCTAATAGGGCTCACTTCAAAAGAGTGAAAATTTGGGGTACCGGTCCCAGTGGTTTTTCCCTTAACAGGGTTTCCACATTAAAATCCATGTGTTATGTGTGTATGGTTTATTACTTTATCGTTTTACATTTCACATATGCATTTTAGGATTGATTGGTATACTCTGCATATTTACTGAGTATCGGTAAATGAGTTTTGCTGCTTATTGGTAATCAAGGAGAATAAGGACAGACAAGGTAAACCGACAGACAGTTATTTATTTCAAGTATTTCAAAGGCATACATCTTGTAGGGATTTAATAATATGAGGTGTATTAATTGGTTGATTAAAGTTGAAAGGATAAATTTTCGAGACCACTGATTCATCCCCCCCCTCTTAGTTATTACTAACAATTGGTATCAGAGCTTGTGTGCTTAGAAGGAAAGTTTCAAGACCTAAGTAAAGATCACAAGATGAATAGACGAGATGTGCCCAATTTGAACAAAGACAACTTTGCTTCATGGCAAAGCAGAATAAAGCTTCAGTTATCAGGTATTGGCAATGATATTACTCAATACTTAGATACTAAATATGTGTTTCCTACAGGATCATTGACGATAGATCAATTAAGAGTAAAGCATGAACATAACTGCATGGTTATAGAGCTTTCTGCCTCACTCTTTGATGCTGAATTTGAGGATGTCAAAGATTGCAAAAATGCAAAGACAATGTGTAATAAGTTAAAGCTTGTACATGGAGGTGATAAAAATGTTCTGAGAGCCAAGGCAGAAAGCCTTAGAGGAAAGTTTGATGATCTTAGAATGAAAGAAGGTGAAAACATCACTCAGTACAACACAAGAATAAAAGTAGTCAATTCTATATGAGGCGTTGGAGGTACACTTGAAGAGGAGATAGTGGTAAGTAAAATCTTAAGAACCTTATTTCCTATATACGCTATTAGAGTCTCTGCTATTCAAGAAATGAGAGCAGTAGCAAATAATATAGTCACTCTTGATAGCCTGATTGGTAGATTGATTTCATTTGAGATGAATAATTTTGATAATAGTGTTCTACCAAGTTTAAAGTCTACATTCAAGTCTTCTATGAGAATAAGCAAATCTAGTCAGAGACACTCATCTAGAAGAGGTAGTGAAAGTGAAAGTGAAGAAGAAGATCTAGATGAAATTGAAGCACTCATGGTGAGAAGAATGCTAAGAGGAAAAGGTAAATACAAAGACAAGTTACCACTTGTAAAGAGATTGGACACTTTTCTACAAGATGTCCTAACAAAAGAAAAGATGACAGAAGTGATAACAGATCTTTTGAGAAGAAATCTGACAGAGGTGAAGATTACAGAGGTTACCAACACTCAGAAAGAAGTGATACCCGAGATTACAAGGATAAATTCAAGAAGGCTAGCTATCTATCTACTTGCAAAGATGAAGATACTGACACCGAACCAGATGATGACATAGAGATAGTATTTGTAGCTATGAAGGGAGATTCAGGTGAAGATGAAAGGTATGAAGATTAGTAAGAATGATATCTAGATTATAGATAGTGGCTGCACTCACCACATGACCGGTGACAAAGAAAATTTTAATACTTTTGAATACTATAAAGGTGGTATAGTAAGAATGGGAAATGATTCACCTTGTCAAATTAAAGGTAAAGGAATAGTAATGCTGAATAATCTGATTAAATGTGAAAATGCTTATTGGGTAAAAGGATTGAATTATAATCTGTTGAGTGTTTCTCAGCTGAATAATTCAGGTCACAAAGTAGCATTTGAGAAGAAGAAGGAAAAGATCTTCAATGAATCAAGAAAACTGATTGGTACCAGTGAACAGACCAAAGGTAACTTATTCTATCTAAATGATACTAACCCCACTTGCTTGATGACTAGAAATGAAGAAATATGGTTATGGCACAAAAGGTTGTGTCACGTGAATTTTGACAACACGATGAAAATAAGCAGGAAAAGAAGTGTAAGAGGCTTACCGATGATGACAAAGCTAGACAACATCATATGCACGAATTGTCAAAAAGTTAAAATGGCAAAGTCTAGTTTCAAAAGAAAAACTCATACATTTGATGATATTCTAGAATTAGTCCATACTAATTTATGTGGACCTATGAGGACAAAGAGCTATTATGGAGATAGATATTTTATTCTCTTTGTTGATGATTACTCTAGAATGATGACAGTCATGTTTCTAAAAGAAAAATCTGAAGCATTCAAGATGTTTAAATGGTACAAGGCTATGGTAGAGAAACAAAGTGGTAAGGATCTAAAATTTTTGAGATCAGATAGAGGGGGAGAATTTATATCAGATGAATTCACTAATTTCTATAATGAGCATGGTATAAAAAGACAGGTTTCTGCACCAAGAACACCACAACAAAATGGGATTGCTGAAAGAAGGAACAGATCAATAATTGATTGTGCAAGAATGCTGATGATAGAGAAGGACATCACCCAAATCTTCTAGAGGGAAGCTGTTAGCACTACTGTTTATACACTTAATAGAGTGCAATTGAGAAAGGACTCAAAGAAGACTCCTTATGAGCTATGGTATGGTAAAACACCCAATGTAAGTAACTTCAAAATATCTGGAAGTCAATGTTATGTCTTAAAAGATGATAGAAATGGAAAGCTTGACGCCAAAAGTGATGAAGGTATTTTTCTGGGGTATTCTACCAAAAGCAAAGCTTCTAAATATCTAATCAAGGCTCCTAACAAAATAGTTGAATTGAAAATGTAAAGATTGATGAATTTGCAGAAAAGAATGAACTGGAAAGCACAAAAGAACCAGAGGACTACAATAAGTTTGTATACTGTGAAGGACCCACAACTCTACCTGAGCAACAGTGCTTAAATCCAAAATAACAGAATGTTGCAACCGACGGTCAGAATGCTATTACCGATGGTTAGGATAATGATCAAGATAATGTGCAAGGTAATGAAGATCAAGCTGATATGCAAAGATTTGTACCTGTACTTGCAAGATATGTAAGAAGGAACCATCCAGAGGAATAGATCATAGGAGATAAGAAAGCTGGTACAAAAACAAGAAGTAAGTCTTTAAACTCAAATTGCTTAATTTGTGAGTTTGAACCAAAATCTGTCAATGCTGCACTAGATAATGAATAATGGATAGGTGCTATGAATGATGAGATTGAATAGATTGAGAAGAGAAAGACATGGTCACTTGTGCCAAGACCAGATGACAAGAATGTCATTAGTACAAAATGAATATTCAGGAACAAACTAAACGAGAATGGAGAATTCACAAGGAACAAAGCAAGACTAGTATGCAAAGGGTATGCACAAGAGGAAGGTATAGACTATGGAGAAACCTTTGCACCCATTGCTAGGCTAGAAGGAGTAAGAATTCTACTTTCTTATGTTGCATACAAAGGATTCAAAGTATATCACATGGACCTCATGTCAACATTCCTAAATGGAATACTTGAAGAAGAGGTATACATTGAGCAACTAGAAGGGTTTGTGGATCCAGACAAGAGGAACATGGTATGTAGACTTCACAAAGCCTTGTATGGATTGAAATACTCTCCCAGAGCCTAGTATGAATGACCCCATTCCTATCTAATAAGTATTGGATTCATGAGGACTAGTGAAAACAATAATCTTTATTTAAAAGAAGATACTAATGCTAACACTTTGATTGCCAAAATATTTGTTGATGACATTATATTTGGAGTAAATGATATTCTATGCAAATCATTCACTGATAAAATGAGCAAAGAATTTGAGATGTCTATGTTTGGAGAGATCAAGTTCTTTCTTGGTCTACTGATCATTCAACAAAGTGAAGGTATTTTCATTACACAGTCCAAATACATCAAAGAAGTTCTAAAAATATTCAAGATGGAAGATTCCAAACCTGTTGGAACACCGATGGCTACTGGGTGCAAATTAACAAAGGAAGACAAGACAACAGAGGTAAATCAGACTCTATACAGATCAATGATAGGAAAACTCATGTATGTTGTACACACTAGACCATATATTGCACATGCAGTAGGGATTGTTGCTAGATTTTCTGCTAACCCCAGGGAATCACATATAACTGTTGTGAAAAGAATTCTAATATATCTGAAGAATACTGAGGAATTTGGCTTATTGTATAGTAGAGAAGGCAAATTTGAACTGAAAGTGTTTACCGACATTGATTGGGCTGGAAATCTTGATGACCGAAAGAGCACAACTGGAGGAGCATTCTTTATGGGTGATAGACTTGTCACATGGATTAGCAAGAAGCAAGGATGCATCTCTTAGTCTACTGTAGAAGCAAAATATGTTGCTGCTACTGCAAACTGCTCAAATATTGCATGGATCAAACAGTTGCTGGAAGGTATGTATATGAAGATCATAGAACTAGTAATTATCTACTATGATAACACCAGTGCAATAAATATTTCCAAGAATCCAGTCATGCATGCAAAGACTAAACACATTGCAATCAAGTATCACTATTTAAGAGAACAAGTTCAAGAAAAAAGAGGTCATACTTGAATACGTGCAATCAAAAGAATAATTGGCTGATATCTTCACCAAGCCACTGCCCAAGGATACATTTGAGTACTTGAGGAAAAGACTAGGGTTCAAACCCATGTCTACCAGTTAGTTAAAGGATTGAAGGCTGCATCGGCCATATATTATTAGAACATCATTCATGATTGATGCAAGCAGAAAATGAACTTCAAAGCTACATCTATATACAGAAAGGTATATATCAGAACCGAGCACCAGATCATATTGATATATTGATGATGGATAAGGGAAATTCAAGGAATATATTATGGATAGAAGATATTGTTTGACTTAATGTCAGATGTTTGTAAAATATTTGTTTGGCATTATTATCAAAGGGAGAGAATGTATCCATATTATCATCATAAACTATTCATTATCATATTACTCCAAACAGGGAGAGTATTTGTACAAAAGTTGCAAATAAAAGACAATGACATCAAGAAGCAGAAAAGTCAAAAGAGAGAAATTGACACAAACAGAGGTCACAACACATTAGAAGAAGAAATAGAGAAAGCTGTAAGAATCAAATCTAAGCTAACACAGAGCTTACCGACGGTCAGACATTTTTTCAGTTATCAAAACAAACTGCTTGGTAATTTGATGAATCTCAACAATTGTATTTCATATTGTGTTAGAAATAGTATAGTGTGATAATATAGTGTGTTTCCATCAATGCCAAAGGGAGAGATTGATGACATGTAACTGATTGAATGTTTGATAATGTTAAGTTGAAGATGATGCAAGATATTAAATCAGTTAATGGTTTGTATTGTCATTGATGTCAACTTGATATCATCTGTATGGTCATGTACATAATGCCAAATACTTTAGAGAATCAATGGAACAATGATTATGCTTTTAGAAATACATAAAATTCATGTATTCACTAAGTGACAGACAACACTGATGGAGTGCACACCACTGGTAAAGATAGAGATGAAGTCATAGTGATGCCTGACGAGCAGAAGATAGTGTTGCCCGATGAAGCAGAATCATAGGATGCTCGATGAGCTAAAAATAGAGTTTCCCAACGAGCAAGATCTAATGATACCCAAAAGATGGAGATTTCAAAGTTAACTGAAGATACACCAACAGAACTGGCAGTTGTCACCGGTGACAAACTGCAAAATTGACAGACAGAATAGAGAGATCAGAAAATGACAAAATATCTAGCTGGCAGAGCTTAAAGATAGACTTAACTGGTTGTTTTAAATTTGTTTTATTCAACCACAGTTAAAGCAATTGATTTATAGGTTGGCAAGAAGATAACTATAAGAAAAATCAGGAGTTAAACTTGTAAATCAAATTGGCTGGATTGTTTTTCACGCCAAGAATCAAGAATTAAGGAATAGCATGTCTATATAAGAGATAATCATAATTCATTTCCAAAAAAAGCACTCAGATACATGGGGGAGTAAATTGAAAGAATATGTTGAAGAGAAACTGGTGAAGGATAAACTTCATACAGTCCTGATCAATCAAGCTAAGGGAGAGCTAAAGAATTCTACAGACACCGACAAACAGTGAAGCACAACATCACAGAGCAGAAAGTGTGAAGTACAAAGGAATTGAATTGATACATTGATTAGAGCGGTAAAGTACATAAATATATCTGAATATCTACAATTCAAAGTTGCATTAGAAACAGGTCATTGTGTTTCAGTTTAACCATTGAAGCATTAAGTCTCTTAATAGAGCAAGACTTAACCATATTCTATAATTGAGGTATATCCTAACAGATTACCAAAAAGGTTGATTCATGATAGTAGCAACGGTCTTACCTAAAGCCTATTGATAGTCTAAGAAGGAGGTTGATTCAAGGATGGTAGTAAGATTAGCATAAAGCCTATTGACAGTCTAAAGACTGATTCAAGGATGGTAGCATAGATGCCAGATACTAAGTGACAACCTATGTATGAAAATCCTCTAACAAGGTCACACTTAACCATGTGTTTGTAACCTTTAACAGGGTTGGCTCCTAATAGGGCTCACTTCAGAAGAGTGAAAATTTGGGGTACCAGTCCCAGAGGTTTTTCCCTGAACAGGGTTTCCACGTTAAAATCCATGTGTTATGTGTGTATGGTTTATTACTTTATTGTTTTACATTTCACATATGCATTTCAAGATTGATTGGTATACTCTGCATATTTACTGAGTATCGGTAAATGAGTTTTGCTGCTTATCGATAATCAAGGAGAATAAGGACAAACAAGGTAAACTGACAGACAGTTATTTATTTCAAGTATTTCAAAGGCATACATCTTGTAGGGACTTAATAATTTGAGGTGTAGTAATTGGTGGATTAAATTTTAAAGGATAATTTTTTGAGACCACTGATTCACCCCCCCTCTCAGTTATTACTAACAACCCAATCATTTTTGTCATCTAACTAGTGCAACCAAGTGGAGGTTTGAACTTCTACAATTTTGGCTCAGTAAATCCAAGGCTGGTAGGCCTATACCTTAACCAAATTTGTTGATTCAAAGGATTTTTACAGCAGATAACTAAATATAAAAGTTGTAGATTCTCTCAAGGTGGCAAATAAACTTGAGAGGAATCAAATTGTAAGTATCTCAATCAATAGTATATTGAATGCTACAAAAACTAAAATGCTTTGATTACTAGTAAATGTTTGACAAAAGGTGTATAAAATGAAATAGATCAAAGGAATAAAATATCACAAACTTTGAACAATGAAACTGAATGAGTATATTCCAATTATTGATAATATGAGTGCCTTGCTCCTAGTTGGGCAATGGATTCAATTTTATATCAATCCTACATACACCTCAGAGATATTTTTAATAACTTGTATATAACAAGACCATCATTTTAATGAATTCTAGATGAATTATAATTGAAACTAGATTATACAGTTAGTTCTACTGAATTTAACTTTGTCTTTGAGAGACTAATAGAACAGAGGAAAGTTTGTCAACCACACCTTTCAACTGATGATCAAACTGTATATATATTTCAAATTAAAAATAACCTGAGAATTCAATGCAATGAAACAATCTATCTAAATAGATTTATCTGAGAGACTAATTGAAAAGAAATGAAAACTATTACCACAAGTGAGAGAAAAAGATCTTATCTCTTTATTAATGATGAAAAAATAGTACATCAGAGTTCATGTTGCAGTTGTGATCAAATTCTATCCTAAAAAAATATGTATTATATTTTTTTCTTTTCATTTGTTTACATTTTACACCACATATATATGTGGACGAATGAATTTCACACCCCTTTAGGGTGAAGAGACACTGCCCTATGTTAAAATTGAAAAACTTCTTTGGAAAAAACTAATCGACAAACAAACTAATAACTACCTATCTTTCAGATTTGGCTTTGGCCAAAAATCCAAAAATAGATTGTACGAACATAAGATTTTTACTGGAGATAGGAAATTTGATTTTTCAAACTGTGTCTATTTTCCATTTTAAATGTTTGATCATTTTCATTCTCTGTCGACATCATCTTTACAGTAGGTCAAAATCCTAGCATCTCTAAAACCTTTGGTTACAGAATTTTGATTGTTCCTATCACAGAGCTTCCTTCCTTAATCCCTCAAATTTTATTTGAAAAGAAATATATTTTTGTATCCCATTTCATGTACTCCATCATATCATCAATTGTTTGTCATGGAGTTTAGGATGCCCTTTTTTAGAGTTTTATCACTATACAGGACTCCAAATTTTGCTAAAATTTAGAGCTCCAACAAGCTCTTTCTGGGGATTTATACTCCACATGAGCATAGTGAGATCCTAGTTATCTCTGGAGAAGTAGACCATTATTTTATTATCCTCTTCATAAAAATTTTGTCTGAACTTAATTTGGTGGCCCCTAGCTCCCAAAATGAATATTATTCTTTTCCTCTGTCAAAGATCTGATTCTGATCATGCTACACTTTGAATCTCTTCAAAAGGATATTTATATCATTCCTTTTTTTTATCAACTAGAATATTTGAAAATAGACAACTTTCACAATTATTTAGTCCTAACATATGATCCTTTGTTGTATTAGATGTATCATCCTTATAGACAATACTTATTGGTTCCACTTCATCAATGCAGTATTTGGCTTTTGAATTGTGTTTTTCCTTTGAGAAATCATCAAGTGTACTGTGATCTTTTCCGAATAGAGGATCCCTATAAATTTGTTCAGTCATACAAGTATCTAAATTAATTTTTTCTGCTTGGACATTTCCTGGCATACAATTTTCCCCATTTCCATTCTCGAGATACTGTTTCTCCTCACATAAAAGTTTTGAAGATAACTCATATTTAGGAACTATTACTTCTCTTATATCAAGAATCTGATAAGGTAGGATACTTGGATAATTGTTGGTATTATTCTCCAACACATTCCCATCATTATGCTTGGATGATTTAATCTCATCTTCACAAGTATGAAACAACTCCTACTCATAAGATGAAATGAAAGATGTTTCACCTTCAGAATGCATTTTCTCATTCATATTTTGAGTTTCATCATCTTCAAAATTATCATTAGGCCCATTGTCTTTATCTTGATGTTGATGGACTTGATGGCATAGAAAACATTATTCAAATAATAGATTCGAAGACATAGACATTGTTGAAGACAATTATTCAATTGTGTATTTTCATTGATGTTACACATGTATTTACACTTATGTAGTGATGTTACACAAATTTCTAAATCCAAACTAAGCACAGTTAGTGAATGACAAGTGTTTTTCAATGTTGACCAAGAACAATCGGGTATTGAAGAAGTTCTATGTCGACTGAGTTCACTTGGGCATTTTTGTCAAGGTCGGGCATTGAAGAAACACAATATTAACCAAGTTGGATATTTAGTATCAGTTGACTAACAATGGTTTACATTTTATATTTAGTTGGTTATATGAGGCCGACAAAATTATGTTTTATTGTTTATTTGGAAGTGTATTCAAGCTGACTTTGCATGGCTTATCATATATATCAAAGGTCAAGTTTGGATTGAATGTGTGTAAGAGTGTGTAGAAAGAAAGTTGAAAAAGACTTGTGATATGAAGAGTGAAGGTGAAATCAGATGGAATTATGATTGTGGATGGAATATACAGAGCTGCAATAGAATATTTGATCAGTGAGGATCCAGTTATAACCAGAATAGAGATCTGAATCAGCAAGGATAGTTGCTTACACATACAGGTGAATTCATTGTTACTTTCTAACAATTGTAGTAGTGATCTCAAATCTCTTAATAGAGTAGACTTAACAGTCTTTTTGTAAATCCTCTCACAAGGTAGCATTTCTATGTTTAAGTATTTGAAGACCTCTAACAAGGCCACTCCTTACAGGGTGATTTTAAGTTCTTTAACAGCGTCACACCTAACACTGTGTTTTTTAACCTTTAACAGGGTTGGCTCCTAACAGGGCTCACTTCATACGAGTGAAAAATAGTAACTAGTTACATTGATGATTTATCCCATATTGGGTTTCCATGTTAAATATTGGTGTCACCTGTATACATGTTATTTGTAAATCATGCTTTATGTTTCTGCACATAATCAGTAAACTAGAATAATTACATTGAATATTTTAAAGATTTCTTTGTTCTCCGAGTTGCAACAAAATATCTTAATTAATCGATTGATAGTGATATAATATTTAAGACATCTAAGGGACAGAGATTTGTTTTTGGAGTAACTGATTCACCCCTCCCCTCTCAATTACTCATTTCATTTCCAACAATTGGTATCAGAGATTCAAGTGATTTTAGGGAAGGTTTCAAGGCCTAAGCTAAAGATCAGAGATGTCTTACAGAAGGGAGACCCCAAAGCTAAACAAAGACAACTTCCATGCGTGGAAGGAGTTGATGAGGCTACATCTATCTAGTATTCGAGATGCTGGTTTGAAATTCTTGGATAGAAAATATGTGGAACCAACAATGACTATGACTGTGGACCAAATGATGGAACATAAACTTCATAACATAATGATGATTGATATAGCTTCTTCACTCAGCTACTCAGAATTTGATGAAGTCAAAGACTGCTCTACAGCCTATGATATGAGGAAGAAACTACATGGTATTGATAGAGGAGATGTCAATGTAAAGAGAGCCAAAGAAGAAATTCCCAGACGTCAATTTGATTAGATGAAAATGAAAGAAGGAGAAGACATTACAAAATACAGTGAAAGAATCAAGAAAAGTTTAAGTGCCATGAGATCTACAAGAGGAACAATTGAAGATACAATAGTGGTTAGCAAGGTATTAAGAACTTTACTTCCTATCTATGCAATTAGAGTTTCATCTATTCAAGAGATGAGGTGCAATAAGGATATAACTCTAGATGCAATAGTTGGAAGGCTTACGACTTTTTGAGTTGGACAATTTTGACAATTATTCTCCTAACCATAGCAATTTTGAGTCTGCATTCAAATCAAAATTAAACCTTGGTAAGAAGCCTTGGTAAGATGGATAGAAACTCAAAAGGGAAACAGATTGACAGTGAGAGTGATGATGAATCTGATGATGAAGAATTAGATATCATTGAAGCATTACTTGCAAGGAGAGCTGCCAAAGGAAAGTACAAAAGAATAATACAATTGATTATCTTTTCATGTAATGAGGTTGGTCACATTTCTGCCAAGTGTCTGAGAAAAGAAGACAAAGATGAGAAAAAGTTCAGCAAGTACAAAGGCAAGAAAGATTTCAAGAACTACAAGAGCTACATGGACAAAGGTAAGAAGTCTTGTTACATTGCTAAAGATTCTAATAGTGATGAAGATGAAGATGAAATGGTTTGCATTGCTATTAAGGATGAGCAAGATAAAGACTATGGAAAAGACAACACTTTTCTCACATATCAATAAAAATGACACATGGATAACTGATAGTGTTTGTTCTCATCACATGACTGGTGATAAAACAAAATTTGACCATATTAAGCACTATGATGGTGGGAGTGTCACATTTGGGAATGGTGAACCTTGCTATGTGAAAGGAAAAGGTTGCATTACTATGACTGAAGGAATAAAATGTGATAATGTTTATTGGGTTGAAGGACTAAGGCATAATCTACTGAGTGTAGCACAACTGAACAACATTGGTTTCAAGGTGGAATTCATGAATGGTAAGGCCAAGCTCCTTGATGGTAAAGGGAACCTAGTTGGAAATGGTAGCCAAACAAAAGGTAATTTATTCTATCTTGATCTCAATGAAAAATCATGCTTTATTGCACAAGTAGAAGAGAGTTGGCTATGGCATAAAAGGTTGTGTCATGTGAACTTTGATAACCTGGTCAACATAAGAAAGAACAAGTGAGTTAGAGGTATTCCTATTTTGAAGAAAATCAAGTTAGCAATTTTCAAACAATGTCAAATTAGAAAGATGAGCAAGACTAGTTTCAAGAGAAAGAATTACAATACTGATGAAGTCTTGGAATTGGTACATACTGATCTGTATTGACCAATTGGGAGAACAAGTTACACTGGAGAGAAGTATTTTATTCTATTTGTACATGATCATTCAAGAATGATGACAATTATATTTCTTAGAGAAAAATTAGAATCTTTTAATAAATTCAAATGGTATCTTGCTAGAGTTGAAAAGGAAACGGGAAAGAAACTAAAATGCCTAAGGTCAGATAGAGGAGGTGAATTCATTTCTAATGAGTTCAATGAATTATTTATTGAAAGAGGAATCAAAAGACAGGTATCTTCCCCTGGTACACCATAGAAAAATGGAATAGAAGAAAGAAGAAATAGATCCATTATGGATTGCGCTAGAACCCTAATGATTGAAAATAATGTTGCTTCCAAATACTGGAAGGATGCCATCAGCACTACAATATTCACATTGAACCGAGTTCAACTAAAGAAAGGTACAGACAAGACACCTTTCAAATTATGGTATGTCTACAAACCCAATGTTCATTATTTAAAATTATTTGGAAGTAAATGTTACATCTTGAAGGAGGTGAGAAATAGAAAACTTGATGTAAAAAGTGATGAAGGTATATTCCTAGGCTACTCCTATAAAAGTAAAGCATACAAATGTTTGAATCTTGCTAATCATAAAGTCATAAAAGTGTACATGTCAAGATTGATGAGTTTGCAGAAAGATGTGAAGAATAGAGTAGTAAAGAGCTTGAGGACTACAATAAATTTGTGTACCATGAATGTGATACTATACCTAGGACTAGAGCAATGGTGATTGGACAACAAAACTGTCAACCACTAAATTCATTAGCACAACCTATGCAACCTGAGTTGTAGCCTGTGCAACCCAAGCTACTAGTAGAAGAAACTAAGTCATAGATAGAGGGAACTAAGTCTTAGACAGGGGGACCTAAGTCACAGACAAAGGAACCCTAGTCATAGAGAGTGGAACCCGAGCATCAGACAAAAGAACAAGAAAGAATGTTTGAGCATGGTGAACCTAATGCAGCAAGCCCAAAATCAAGATTGAAGGAGCCTACACTTTCCAAGTATGTCAAAAGGCATCATGCACCTGAGAAAATAATTGGAGATCAGATAGAAGGTATGATGAAAAGGAACAAATTTAAAAGTATATGTTTTCTTAGTGAGTTTGAACCTAGAATTGTTAAAGATGCATTGAATGATGAAAGATGGATAGAAGCCATACATGAGGAAATTGAGCAGATTGAGAAGAAAAAAACCTAGACTCTTGTTCCTAGACCAAAACATGAGAATGTGATTGGAACTAAGTGGGTTTTTAGAAACAAGTTGAATGAAAAAGGTGAATTTTCTAGAAACAAGGTAAGACTAGTTTTTAAAGGATATTCTCAAGAAGAGGGTATTGACTATGGAGAAAGACTTGAAGGAGTCAGAACTCTTCTGGAATATGTTGCACATAAAGGATACAAAGTATACCAAATGGATGTGAAATCTGAATTTCTGAATGGAATTCTAGAAGAAGAAGTATACATTGAGAAACCTAAAGGATTTTTTGATCCTAGCAGAAGGAATATGGTTTGTAGATTACACAAAGTGTTGTATGGACTGAAGTAAGTGCCCAAAGCCTAGTATGAAAGACTGCATAGATACCTAGTAAGTATTGGATTTCAGAGAACTGATGATAATAGTAGCTTGTAAATCAAAGAAGGACCTCAGAACAAGATACTACTAGCAGAGATAATTTTTGATGACATATTATTCAATGGATATGATGATTTATGCAAAGCATTCTCTATAGCTATGAGTAAGTAATTTAAGATGTCTATGTTTGGTGAAATCAAATTCTTTATTGGTTTACAAGTTCATCAGATGAAGGATGGTATCTACATTACTCAGTCAAAATATATCAACGAGATACTAAATAAATTTGGAACATGGAAGATTCCAAACCAGTTGGGACACCTATGTGTATTGGACAAAAGTTGTCTAAGGATGATTATTCAAAAGAGGTAGATCAGACTAACTACATATCCATGATTGGTAAACTTCAATATGTTGTTCACACTAGACCTAATATTGTATTAGCAGTTGGTATTGTTGCAAGGTTTTCAGCTAACCCTAGAGACAATCATTTGATGGCTATCAAAAGAATAATGAGATATCTGAAGGGTACTGAAGATTATGGATTATGGTATAAGAAAGGAGGAAACTTTTATTTGAAGACTTTTACTGATGTTGATTGGGTTGGAAGTGTTGATGACAGGAAGAGAACTAGTGGTGGAGCATTCTTACTTGGAAAGAGGTTAGTGTCTTGGACCAGCAAGAAATAGAATTCCATCTCTCAGTCTACAACAGAGGTAGAGTATGTTGCTACAACAGTGAATTATTTAAATATTATATCATTCAAACATCTATTGTTAGGTATGAAGGAGGAAATAAAAGAACTAGTTGTTATCTACTGTGACAACACTAGCTCTATTAACATTTCAAAGAATCCTGTGATGCATACCAAAACCAAGTGTATAGCAATAAAGTATCATTTCTTGAGGGAATTGGTACAGGACAAGGAAGAAAAGTTGGAATATGTGAGTACTAAAGAACAAGTTGTAGACATATTCACCAAACCTTTACCTAAGGATGCTTTGTATCTTAGAGGAAAGCTATGGGTTCTTCCCCTAACTGAAGCTCACTAAAAACATAGTTTAGTAATGCAACAACCCAAGCCGTAGTTAAGATCTATCAGTTGATGCAGGTTTGTTAGAGCTTATTGCAGATGAATTAGTACATTTAGGGACATTACAACTTCAAAGAGAACTAGTATACACTATTGGTGAAGCCTTTGGCATTTGTTGTCAAAGAGCGAGAGTTTATTGATGTCATATCATACAAAATAAAAAGGGAGAGTTTATAGAAATCATACAAAATAAAAAGGGAGCGTTTATAGAAATTGTTTAAGGGAGAAAGAAAATTGGAGGGAGAAATCTTATCAGAAATAGAGTTTGATGACAGAGGGAGATTTTTGGATGAGAATCAGAATGAAGCTAAGGATATTAAAGAAATTTTTTTGTTGCTCTACGATTCTTTGTATTATGACATGTTGTGTTTCCATCAATGCCAAAGAGGGAGATTGTTGAAGACAATTATTCAATTGTGTATTGTCATTGATGTTACACATGTATTTACACTTATGTAGTGATGTTACACAAATGTCTACATCCAAATCAAGCATAGTTAGTGAATGCCAAGTTTTTTTCAGTGTTGACTGAGATCAGTCAGGTATTGAAGAAGTTTTGTGTTGACTGAGTTCACTCAGGCATTTCAGTCAAGGTCGGGCATTGAAGAAACACAATGTTAACCGAGTTGGATATTTAGGGTGAGCCGACTAACAATGGTTTACATTTTATATTTAATTGGTTATATGAGGGCAACAGAATTATGTTTTATTGTTTATTTGGAAGTGTATTCAAGCCAAATTGGTGGGGCTTATCATATATATGAAAGGTCAAGTTTGGATTGAATGTGTGTAAGAGTGTGTAGAAATAAAGTTGAAAAAGACTTGTGATATATGAAGAGTGAAGGAAAAATCAGATGGGATTCTGATTGAGGATAGAATATATAGAGCTATAATAGAATATTTGATCAGTGAGGATCCATTTATAACCAAAATAGATATCTGAATTAGCAAGGAGATTTGCTTACACATACAGGTCAATTCATTGTTACTTTCTAACAATTTTAGCAGTGATCTTAAATCTCTTAACAAAGTAGACTTAACAATATTTTTGTAAATCCTCTCACAAGGTAGCATTTCTATGTTAAAGTGTTTGAAGACCACTAACAAGGCCACTCCTTATATGGTGATTTTAAATCCTTTAACAGGGTCACACCTAATAGTGTGTTTTGTAACCTTTAATAGGGTTAGATCCTAATAGGGCTTATTTCAGAAGAGTGAAAAAAAATAACTAGTTACATTGGTGGTTTTCCCCATATTGGGTTTCCATGTTAAATCTTAGTGTCACCTATGTACATGTTATTTGTTTCATACTTTATGTTTCTCCACATAATCACTAAAGAATAATTGCATTGAATATTTTAAAGATTGCTTTGTTCTTCAAGTTACAGTAGAATATCTTAATTAAATGAGTGACAGTGATATATTATTTAAGACATCTAAGGGAAAGGGATTTGTTTTTGGAGTAAATGATTCACCCCTCCCCTCTCAGTTACTCATCTCATTTCCAAAAGACATATCTTCCTCTACTTCCTCTTTAGACAATGGATTCAGGAACATAGAGCGTTCGTGCATATCTCCATGATAACTTTCATCTAAAACTTCCTCTTGTTCAGGCGTTGTATGTTGTTCTATTTCATTTCCCTTATTTGATTCTCGGAAATATTTATTTTCTTGATCTATTACCTCCTGCATACATTCTAATCCATTAATTTTTTTACTGTGGTGGATTGAGAAAAAAAATTGACTAGTCTTCTCAACATGTTTTTGATATTCCCTATCTAACAAAGTTGAAATTTCTTCTTTACTGAGTAAAATTTCATCGTCCATTTCATTATCTCCATCTATTTTGAATTTCCTATTACCTAAAAATTCAACCAAACTTGAATCAATTACTGGTTCATCCTCCACATCATCTTCTCTGATGTATGCTCCATGACATATATATTTGATTAGTTGAGATATGTAGCTATGGCTGGAGTTATCACCTTCTGCACATCTTTTGAAAGAAGAATCTGAACAAGGCATTAAATCAATGGTGTGATCTTGGATTTTTTTTGTAGCTATCCTACAGGAATTTTCTTCTCCATATGCATTACAAGGAGGCATGTAAGGTTTTTCTTCCATAATGTAATTTAGATCTTCTTCCTCTTCATAGCACATGTTTTCTTCTTCATCACTAAGATAATAGAGCACAAGGCTTTTTTCAATTTGATCATAATCCTCTCCTTCTCTGTCTTCATCATCTTTTTCTAATATCTAAAAAAAGAGCCTCAAATCAGTGTCATTTGATGAGATTCCCAACTCCAAACACCTTTTTACAAACTCATCAAATGAAGGCATAATGCCTAGTGGTATCTCTCGAAGAATTCTCACAATCCTTATTAGCAAGTCTGCAAAAGAATCCCCTTCGAATCTCTCTAAGCTGAAAAAGGCATTACGTGGAGACATGCTAGGATCCTCTTCCATACTGCAACTTTGGTCATCATACCTTTTGTAACACATCTTGTCTTCTTCACTTGGATCATGGAATATGTCAAGAAACCATCGCTCAAACTGCCTCCACGATGAGATACTTTGTGTAGATAAGAATTCATGTTCTTTTTGTAGATAATCCTTTAAGGTCCTGAAAAATAAGTTCATCACCTAATCTTCTGCACGAATCTCATAATCTTCTATAAATATGTAAAATGCATTGAAGTTTTGAAGTGCTGATTCATCCCATTCTCCATGGAACTTTGGTACAAGCTGTGAAAGTTTTGGGGGTAGCTTACTAGGTTTAAATTAAAATTGCTGAAATCCAATGCCTTGATGACATCTAGAATAAAAAAATTTCTTTGAAATGGTTGAGACATTTGAAAAAATAATCTACCATTTCCTTCTGAGTCTTCTCCATTAGTAGAGTTTCTATCTAAAAAGTTTTACTAAATAGATTCGCCACCTCTTTCAAGGAAAATATTGATTTTCTAGTCTTTTGGATTCTTCCTTCTAGCATAGTGCACTTTTGAAAAAACTGGTACAACTATTCTCTGATCTGCAAAATCTGAAAATCTGGATAACTTCACAGTACTTATTGTGAGAAAATATCCCTAGTAGAGTCGCCAATTTGTTGGTTCCCAAACACGATGGTTTTGATTTCCTATGGACTTTCCAATCCAATGCTGGGAAACCCAATCATTTTTTCCAACTAAAAAGCTCAACCAAATGGAGGTTTGAACTTTTTCAATTCTGAATCTGCAAAGCCAAGGATGGTAGGCCTATAAATTAATCAAATCTATTGATTCAAAGGGTTTTTATAGTAGATAACTAAATATAAAACTTATGGATTCTCTCAAGGTGGAAAATAAAATTGAGAGGAATCAAATTGTAAGTATCTCAATCAATAGTATATTGAATGCTGCAAAAAATGAAATGCTTTGATTAATAGTAGATGTTTGAAAAAAGGTATATAAAATGAAATAGATCAAAGGAATAAAATATCGCATACTTTGAATAATGAAATTGAATGATTGTATTCCAATTATTGATAAGATCAGTGCCTTGCTCCTACTTGGGCAATGGAATCAATTTTATATCAATCCTACATACACCTCAGAGATAGTTTTAATAACTTGTATATAACAATACCATCATTTCAAGGGATTCTACATGAATTATAATTGAAACCAGATTATACAGTTAGATCTACTAAATTTAACTTTGTCTTTGAGAGACCAATAGAATAGATGAAATTTTGTCAATCACAACGTTTAAATAATGATCAAACTGTATATATATTTCAAATAGAAAATAACATGAGAATTCAACACATTGAAACAATCTATCTAAATACATTTATCTGAGAGACTAACTGAAAAGAATTGAAAATTATTACCACAAGTGAGAGAAAAGCACTCATCTCTTTATTAATGTTGAAAAAATAGTATATCAAAGTTCATGTTGCAGTTGTGATTAAATTCTAACCTATAGAAATTTGTATTGTATTGTGTTTTTTTTTTATTTGTTTACATGTTACACCACATATATATGTGGATGAATGGTTTTCAAACCCCTTTAGGGTGAAGAGACACCACCCTATGTTAAAATTTAAAAACTTCTTTTGAAAAAACTAATCAACAAACTAACTAATAACTTCCTATCTTTCGGATTTGGATTTGGCTGAAAATCCAGAACAAAATGTACGAACATAAGATTTTTACTGAAGATATTAAATTTGATTTTCCGAACTGGGTCTATTTTTTATTTGCAATGTTTGATCATTTTCAGTCTCTTTAGACATCATCTTTATAGAAGGTCAAAATTCCAACATCTCTAAAAGCTTCGCTTACAGAATTTTGATTGTTCTTGTCACAAAGCTTCCTTCCTTAATCCTCAACTTTTAATTGAAAAGCAATATATTTTTGTATCCCATTTCATGTACTCCATCATATCATCAATTATTGGGCATGGATTTCAGGATACCATTTTTTAGAGTTTTATCACTATAGTGGACTCCAAATTTGGCCAAAAATTTAGAGCTCCAACAAGTACACTCTAATTCTGTAGTGGAATATTGTAGTTCATAGAATGTAATTTGAACCACTTATATAGAAATCAGATACATAATTTTCCTCAGAAGATTTTTGTATAATCTAATGGTCTAAAATCTTATGTTTATTAGTGTATCATGGTAATGATTAAAGTGTAACATATCATATATGTATTAATTGAATTGTATAAATATTTTATTTTTGCTATCACATACATGTTAACTTTGTATTTCATGTTGTGAAGAAGATGGATCAGAGCCTGTAACATATTGAACTATCTATATGAAAAAAAAAACATTTGAAAACTATTATGTTTTATATTTGAAGACTGCTACAAAGCATTATAAACAATGTAAGATATCCTTACCAGTATCCCAATTTTGTTAATTATTGTATTCAGAAAAATGTAGACTTTACTTTTATTGACCAATCATATAGAAGAAAGCATAGAATATCATGTCCAACCTACTATATTATGGAAATCTATTTTTTGATGATAATGTCTTCAAAGCCAAAAGGTAACTTGGTAGAGCATCTAGATTTTATGTCGCATTTGCCAACATTTAAAACCATTGCTATGAAAGATCTACATATAATTTACATATTGCATCCATAAGCCATGATAGGAATTAATTATAATCGTGAGCATGAATAGCTAGGAGATGTCAATCAAGGCAAAATCTCTATAAAATCTTCTTGTCTTAATTGTAGGTACCTCATCCAATTTGATGAATTTAGCAACTTGATTAATTTTGGTTTTTGAATCAATTCAAATCCCTTGTAACTAGAGGAAGGTTGTGTAAGCATACCCAAATCAAATTGTTGGTTGACCATTATGTAATTTGGTTATACTGACATTAGTGGGATCAACGAAATTTTCCCACAAAACCATAAAAAAATTGTAATTGTTTTTCAAAACAGGTCCTCAGATCATTTTATTTTGTTTGTGGGCTATTTTTTTTAATTGGATTTTTTAAGAAAGAAATTGTGTCTGCTTATCCTATAATGAAAATGCATCCTCTACAGCTGCATATATGAATTTATATATTCCTATTCATTTTCAATTTAACTTATGGGTTCTTTCTATTTAGATTCTATAATATAAAGAAAGAGATTTATGTCCTACTTAATCTTTTAACTTTGTTTTTAGAAATTTTCTATAGAAAAGGAGTAGACAAATTATGCTTCTACAACTTCACCTGGGACTCATACATTTTTATTTTATTTTTTGTGGATTATTTCATTCTACTAGGTGTTGTCCCCTCTGGCATGTGTGGCATTAATGTCAAAGCAATAATATAAAAAAAGGTTTTCTTATTGCATCTCTCTTTTGTATACTTGGTTCGTAATCATCATGGTGACATTGGTTTGGTATTTCAGTTGAGGCATATTCATGTTCATTATAATATCCTCTTCATTAGAGTTTTTTGATGGTAATTTGATTGGACATACACGATTACAAAGTTCATTACAGTGCATGTATCTTTCTTTGATCTTGGTATTATATGTAATAAGATACTAAAGGTTGTCAAAACATTGATTTCTAGTATCTAAAAAAATTATTTTATATGTCATATTGTCTGGTAATATATATGTTCATATATACATGCAATCTCAATTCTTGTAAAGTTTAAATAGACTTGTCATTTTGATATCCTCTAATGAATATTTGAAAATGACATGATACATTCTAAAGGCATTCATAAAGTAAGGTTAATAAACCTTAACATGGGCACTAAAATCTTAATAAAACCTAATCCATTGGTATTTTTCAAGGCATTGGAAATAAAATAAGGAAAGCAATCCCTTTTTGAGCTTAAAATGTTTCGAGGCATAAAAGAAAGAAAATAAAGAAACCCAAAGTTTTGTTGCAAAGATATTTTATCATTTCATTTTGAAAGCCCTCGAGCTAGGGTACGTCATATACAAGTAGGGATTAGTTTATTTTCAAAGGAGTTAAACTTCTTTGAAGTAGTTACCAGAATGTGTTTGTTTTGTGAATGTCAAGAAAGGGCTTTAAGCGGTAATAGAATTTTTTTCTCTTCATAGTGAAAGTGGTTTTACGTGTGTTTCATTTCCTTTATCCATGTTTTTGTCTGATACTAGAAGACGGTTTCAGGATTTTTTCATGTTAACAAGTGTTAAATTCATTTATTTTTTCTTGTTTCTATTAAGTCTTATATTTGTTTTGCAAAGCTTGTGTTAAGAGAAAGAGGAGTTTGTTAATCTCAATGTTATTAAAGTGGTCCTTTCAATTATTATTGGTAAATTTTTCTTTGTAAATAGACTATAACTGTATGTGGTCGGGTTCTTTCTTACTTTAGGGCCCGTTTGGTTGCACCCCATAACCGGGTTATGCAGCCCATAACCCGGTTATGGGGTGCAATTCTCTGTTTGGGTGCCCTTATTTAGAATGGGAATGTGGATTTCTAGAACCCCATTTTGCCAAAACCGTGGATTTGGCAATTCCACCTCAGGAGGTGGAATGAATTTGGAATCCACGGTTATGGATCAAAAACAATCAAAATTGTATAATCCCGTCGGATCCGGGCAACACCATGGTTTGGGTTTTAAACCCCATTTAAAACTCCACGGTTTGCTCAATGCGTTTACGACTGCGTTTTTGTTGGGTAGCGACGCACTTTTCCTCTGTGTTTCGGCTCTGCTGGTGCGTTAGGGTTTGGCTCGGTTGCGTTTTTGTTGGGTAGCGACGCACTTTTCCTCTGCGTTTCGACTCTGCTGGTGCATGAAGGACTGCGTGAGGTATTTTCTGTGATTCTGTGATTCCTCTGAACTGAGATAATTCTGTGATTCTGTGTAATGATTCTGTGATTCTGTGACAATGTATGCAAATTGCAAAGGAGGGTAATAATGATATCTTTGTTTCAACATCATATGAGAGTATGGGAATAGGATGTTGTCTGAACCTTCTAATCTCCTTACAGTATCAGTTCCAGAAACTTTCTCTACATAGCGACATTCTAATTCGTACTAC
>MU225098.1:237648-259506 GCA_018584345.1 Thuja plicata
TTTACAAATCCATATTCCAGGGCAACCAAACAGTCCCAAAAAATGAAAACCAGGGTTTGCATAACCAGGCTATAGATAACCATGATTTGTTTCATTTTCCTATTCCCCAACCAAACGGGCCCTTAAATACTGGTTATGTTTTATCTAAACCCTGGTTAGGGTAGGAAAAAAACTGTGTTTATGTTATGATAAAATCATTATGGATCTATAATCAAAAGAGTTTTGTGATTAGTTTGTGACAAGGGTTTTGTGAAAAATGGTTTGTTTCTATTCAGGTCATTCTTTGTCAGTTATAAAGTGTCTTTTTTGGTTAAGTTAAAGTGTTTTCTTTATTCAAAGACATAATTTGAACATTCTATTATTTGTTAAAGCATTGGTAATTAGTTATTGAGGTGAGAGTTTTGTTTTAGTTTAAAGATAAAGAGCATTATATATCTTATGTTGAAGATATGGAAAGGGTGAGTGTTTGTATAAAAAGGATATATAATTTGATTTCCATACTCTATATAAAGTTATTGTTACAATTATATAAAGGCATTATCATTCAGTAGTGTATATATGTACTTTGAGAAAATATAGAAAAGAAATTGTAATAAATTGTGAATTAGATTCATCATATTATTGTTGGAAGCTACAATTGAAATAATTTTTATATTGACATTGATGGCAAACCTTAACTGGTAAGACAATTTCTATCTATTAAAGTGCCATATCAATTGATTGATGAAGAAGATTTGAAAAGAGGAGATAAAAAGAAGACCTAGTGAAATGGTTGAGTTATGAGAAACTACAATGGGTACTTGATGAGATTGCACCTTGGCAAGGTAATGTTTTGTTTATCTTAAACACCTAGTGAAGATTGGAAGACTAAAAGCTTAGTCTTGACCGAGCAAAAGAGCAGAAGATTAACTTAAGTTTAAGAAGTTCGTGTTGAGTGATGCGAGTGTTGACCGAGCACCAGTACATGCCGAGAAAATTAAGTGCCAACTGAGCGTTTGTAATTACTGAGTTATCTAGTGATGACTGAGTAGAAGTACATACTGATGACTGAGTCTCTGTAGTTTGACAGTTTGAGAAATATTTGAGATCCCAATGGACATAGTTGAATTTTTGGGATATGTAAAGTGTATTTAAGATAAGGATGATCATTGTGGAGACTTAAATGAGTATTAAATATATGTTTAACCATATTTATGTACGGATTCAAGGAGTTTTGAAATGGCACCTGACATCAACCAATGTCTTTATAAGGATCCACCACCCCCAGACAAAGGTCTCCTCAATTACTTTAAAGGAAAATACCCATCAACTCACAATCTGGTTATAGAAAAATGGATGATCAGGGAGGCAACCTAAGCTATGAAGAGAAAGGCATGAAATATTCTATTATACCCACCTGGCAAGAAAGGAATCTAGGCCTTGGTATGGATTCTACAATGACTGTGGGCACCAATGAAAATAGCTATGCCTATTGTAATCCTCTGGGTCAAATAGCTGAAATCAAAGACGTCCCTGAAGAGAAAATTGTGAGAGCCTATGATGCCATCCTTGATGATGAAAAATTATTTGATAATTCTATGCTTTACTAACTCTCCATTAATTTCATTGACCTTCCCCTCCTACACCCCAAATTCCTAGACTGGGACCAACTGAGCATCATACACATTGACGAGTTCCAAAGCGAGGACACGGTCCTAAGATTCACAGGAGAAGTTGAACAAAAAAAAGACTAGGGGCACAAATCAACACATGTTTACAAGTTGGATCCAAAGGCCAACTTTGGGGAAGAGAAGAACTTCAGCCGCAAAAGTGAAATAGAAAACAAAAATAAAAAAGAGAAAAATCAATCTCCTAGTGAAAACTCCTCTAGGGCACTATCTGATTGCAAATAAGTAAAAAAAAGGGCATATCCACTGGTGAAAACCTCTTTGAGGTGCCAGAGGATGAAGACTCTCCTCTTCCCCTTATCCATGGTTACAGAACTGAATAGTCGTCTATTCTCATCGAAGATACTGATCATATCAACATAGGAACCAAAGAGAATCCCAGCATCATGTACATCGTAGCATCACTAACAGAAGGAGAAGAAACATCTCTCATGGCTCTTCTACGGGAGTCTATAGACAAGTTTGCATGGTCTTATTCCCACAAGCTAGGATTGGACCCTAGCCTAGTGGTCCATCATCTAGGAGTGGATCCGAATGTCAAACCTGTCAAATAGAAGCTCTGAAAGATGCACCCCAAGGTAGCCTTACTAGTCAAAGAAGAATTGGAGAAGTTACTTCAAGCTAAAATCATTCGCTTCATTGACTATTCTGAATGGATCTCCAACATGGTGCACATCTCCAAGCCAGATAAATCAATTAGAATATGTACAAACTTTTAGGATCTCAACAAAGCATGTCCCAAAGAATACTTCCCACTATCAAACATTGACATGATAGTAAACCTCATAGCAGAGCATGAGATGTTTTCACTCATGGAAAACTTCTTTGGATACCACCAAATCTGCATCACAGATGAAGATCAACACAAGACAACATTCACAACCCCCTGGGGAACCTTCTTAAATAACATGATACCATTTGGTTTGAAGAATGCTAGAGCCACATATTAGAGAGCCATGACAGTCATCTTCCATGACATGATCCACAATATCCTTGAAGACTACATGGATAATATGTTTGCCAAATCAGTCAAAAGTGAAGATCATCTGGATGTCTTGGAATGTGTATTTGATTGAATTGGTCACTATGGACTCATGCTCAACCCTAAGAAGTTTGTCTTCAGGGTCACATCAGGAAAGCTCTTAGGATTTATTGTATCACGTGGGGGCATCAAAATATATCCTAAAATGGTCAAGGCCATTATGGAGATGCCTCCACCTAAGACACTTAGAGAGTTGCGTAGCCTACAAGGAAAGCTTCAATCGGTTTTTCATTTCATATCACAACTTGCAAAAAAGTTCCAACCTTTCACGCATCTACTAAGGAAAGACAAAAATTTCAAATGGGATCCTTTATGTTAAAGAGATTTTGAAAATATCAAGCAATACCTTGCCAATCCACCTATGCCAGGTATGCCTCTCATCTTGTACATCTTGGCAACAACTACAACACTAGGGGAACTTGGTGCAGGAGAACCCTTGAGATGCCAACAATTTTGGTGGTCTCTTGTCATTTTGGGTGTGCTAGTGTGTGTAAGACCCTCTTGTAGGGAAATGTAAATACATAAGGTCATGTTGACCAAGAGTGTTGCAATTAGATTTCCTTTTTATGCTTCTATTTGGTTAAAATAACTCTTTTTGACTCTTGATTAGTGGACTATACTTGATGATGTCATCAAAGGGAAGATCAATGTCATGGTGGTTCTTAGGGTCCTTGGATACCCTAGGTGGTCTAGCTAAGGTTAAATAGGTTAGATTGGTGGAGAAACATTTAAAATGTGTAAGTTGCAAATATAATGTAAAATGTTGCTATGCAACAGCAACTTTTAAAAGTTGCTGACAACATTTTGTTGTCTAGAGGGTTTCAATGTTCTAATGGTTTTTGAACCCATAGAAGGAGTGAAACATGTGTGTGGGAAGGATATAAGGTGGAAAAACCCTAATTTGAGGGCAGAGAACAGATTGTATGGATTTTTTGATATTGGAGCAGAGAGTTTGAATGAGGAGAGCAAATTTGAAGGATTTTGGTGTTATTTTTGTTGTGCATGGATTGAAATTGAGACTGTGACTATTGGATACCATTGTTGTGCATGTTGCAAAGCTTTTCAAATAGTTAGTTTTATTTTTAGTTATTTTTTCTTTGTTGTTTGTAAATTCTTTTAGTTTTGGACTGTTTGCTGTCCAGTTTTGGCCAAGGAGAAAAGATGTGGACCTAACTCCACTTCCCACCATTGGTTCTATATGACCACATGGGAATGGAGACTAGGTCCATGGAGCTTCAAGACAATGGAAGGAGGAGCTCTAGAAGTGCTTGCAAGTATTTTAAATAACTTTCCCTAGGCGAGCTAAATGTATAGCCCGGTTAGGAAGAGCAAGTGACAGTTAGTTTTAAATTTGCACAGGGTGTTCTCATGAGCCAAAAAGGACATGGGTGTACTAAAGGATGTTATGCAGGTGTTCCATAAAGTGGAGGAGTTCCCAAGAATCCAACATGCCAAGTTTTTAAGCCTAAGACCTCAAACTGGTCCAAAAGCAAGAGAACGACCATATTCAAGAAACCAGGTGTACGAATAGAGTTGGACTCTGAAACCTAGAAAATCCTTGTGGGTTTTTGACTTACTTGAAGACTAATAGAAGAGATTTGGGGGTTCTTTAAGGTTTCTACACAAAAAAAGTGTTGTCCTACAATTTAGGAGGCCTAATTGGCAAAAAGGGCTACAAGGCCTAAAATATAGGAATCTAGAAATCAATGGGAATATGGTTCAACTTGGTGGCTTCAAACCTAGGTTGCAATCCAAAAATGGATTATATTGAAGCCCTGACCCTCCTGCAAATCAAAATGTAAGTTTACGGCTTGGAGTGGTTTGAGTGGAAGGTTCTTGTAGAACACAAGAATGGTGAATTTGACAAGATAGGTAGCTTCTTTGTGGGAGGGGAAGAGTTGATTCTTCCAAGTGGTAAAGGGTGGATTGAGGAAGCCCTAGAGGTACTAGGAGAGGCCTAATAAGAGTTTCAAGAAAACTCAGAAGGTTACCAAGAAGGCTCCCTATCAGAGTGGTATCAGAGCCCAAGTTCAAGATTTGGGAAGAAGAAATAGTGCAGCTAGTGAATGTTGCAGACCAAAGACTCAAGTGAGGAGTCTAGTGCATCAAGTAAGATGGTGACCAATGCTGAATTGGCCAAGAAAGTGGATGAACAAGAAGAGGATAACAGGTTGCTAAGAGAGAGATTGGCTCAAATCGAGCAACTCTTGGATGAAGTCCAAGCTAAGGCAGATAGTGTAAAGGACAAAGTAGACCAAAAAGAGGAAAAATAAGCTAAGGAGAAGGAGTGGGACCTAGATGAAGAAACACCTACCTTGATCTAGTCTTACCTGAGGAACCCTTCTTGAAGGCACTCAAAGCTTTGAGTGGTAAAGCCTTGGAGGGTGTGCCACTGTTTAGTGGACAAATGGATGTTGATTTGGTTTTAGATTGGATAGACAGCCTTGAGAATCATTTTGAGTGTGATGGGGTGACTAATGCTTAAAAAATCAAGGTGGCTAAGTCTAGATTAAGAGGACCAGCACTTACCTAGTGGAAATTTGTTCAGAATGAAAGGGAGAAAGAGGGAAAGAGTCCTATTGTGTCATGGAAAGGTATGCTGACAAGTTGCAACAAACTTATCTCCCGGATGACTATGAAGTTCAAATGCATAGAAAGAGACAAAACTTCAGATAAAAAGACCTTGAAGTCTAAGCATATATAGAGGAGTTTCAGAAGTTATGTTTAAGGTCTAAGATAGTGGAGGATGAAAGCATTAGATTGGCTAGATATCAAAATGGGCTCAATTGGTCTATACAAGAGGAGATGAGTCTTGCTACTTTGACAAGTGTAAGACAATGCTATCAAATGGCTCTTAAGAAAGAAGAGAAGAGAAAGAGGAAGAATGATCAGACCTCAAGAGGAAGAGGTAGAAATAAAGAAAAAAGAGGAAGGGGTAGCTTTGCAGGCAAAGGCAGTGACTATAGGTCCCAAGGTGAAGCTAAATTGACTGAGATAGTCAATGAGGCCACTGGTAGAGGTAGCATGAATAGAGGAAGAGGATTCCAAGGTGGTGGAAGAGGTAGATTTGGAGGTTCAGGTAGAGCCTCACACTTTGCAAACATGAAGTGTTTTCATTGCAATCAACTAGGCCATCCAGCCTATAGATGCCCGGAGAAAGCTTCTACCTCACATGGTGAGAAAAGAGTAAATTACATTGCTCAAGAGGATAATAATAGTGGTAAAGCCCCTGAAATCAACCTTGATTAAGAAAGTGGGGAGAATCTTATGATTAGGGGAATACTCATTAAAGAACCGATCAAAGAAGAAGCCAAGCAAAGGAGGGCACTATTCAGAGTAAAGTGCAAGATTCTTGGGAAAGTTTGCAAGATGATTATAGACTCAGGGTCTACTAATAACATTATCTCAGAGGAGGTAGTCAGCAAGTTGGGGTTGACAAAAATACTCCATACAAATCCATACCCAGTAACATGGTTGAATAAAGGTTAGCATGGTCTTGTTAATGAGCAAGCATGGCTGAATTTTTCAATAGGGAAGTATATGGATAGAATATTATGTGATGTACTCCCAATGGATGCATGCCACCTACTCCTAGGTAGGCCATGGTAGTTTGATAGGAAGATAATTCATGATGGAGAGAAAAATTCCTATTCTTTCAAGAAGGATGGGGTCACCTATAAAATTCAGTCACTTGTGGATGATGAGGGGTCTACATTAGCTGAGTCTAATGTCTTATTGCAGGGAGGTAAAGAGTATTTGTAGATAGTAAAGAGTGAAGAAGGTTTACACTATGCCATCATGCTTAAGCCTAGTGAAGAGAAGAAGATGGAACAAACACCATTGCCAAGAGAAGTGCAAGAGTTGTTGAAAGAGTTCAAAGACATAGTTAGTGATGGGACACCAGCAATGTTACCACCTCCAAGAGACATAAGTCATCAGATTGACTTCATACCCAGAGCATCTTTACCAAACAAGGTAGCATACAAGGTGACTCCTGATCAAAAAAAGGAGATAGCAAAACAAGTCCAAGAACTTTTGGACCAAGGTCTTATTAGGCAAAGCATTAGTCCATGTGCAGTACCGGTGGTTCTAGCATCAAAGAAGGGACGCAAGTGGAGTATTTGTACAGACTCAAGAGAAATTAACAGGATCACTGTGAGATACCAATTTCCCATTCCTAGGATTGAAGATCTTATGATTGTTTGGGAGGAGCAAGGTACTACACTAAGTTGGATTTGAAGAGTGGGTAACACCAAATCAGAATTAAGGAGGGGGATGAATGGAAGATGACATTCAAGACAACAGAAGGGCTCTATGAATGGTTGGTCATGCCCTTTGGACTTAGCAATGCTCCAAGAACCTTTATGAGGTTGATGAATGAGGTTTTGAAGGACTACATAGGCAGAATTGTAGTTGTGTACTTAGATGACATCCTCATTTTCAGTAAGACAAAGGAGGAACATCTCCAACATTTGTAGATTATGATGAAGAAACTTCATGAGGAGAAGTTGTCCATTAACTTGGAAAAGTGTGAATTTATGAAACAGGAATTGATCTATCTTGGTTTTTTGGTATCACAAGGAACCTTGAAGATGGATCCTAGAAGGTTGAGGCAATCTTGAGTTGGCCTACCCCTACATGCAGCTTTGAGGTAAAAAGTTTCCATGGACTTGCACAATCTTATAGAAAGTTCATTAGGGGTTTTAGTGAAATATGTGCACCAATCTTAGATACAATAAAAGGTGGAGTGAAAAATAAATTCAAATGGACTCCAGAGGCTGGTAGAGGTTTCAAAGTATTGAAGAAAAGAGTGGCAACACAACCAATCTTGGTTTTTCCAAATTTTGATAAGTTGTTTACCCTTGAATGTGATGCAATTGGTATAGCTGTTAGGGCAGTTTTGAACCAAGAGAATAGACTAGTGGCCTTTTATAGTGAGAATTTGAATGAGGCCAAGAAGAGGTACTCTTCTTATGACCTAGATTAATATGCATTGGTATAAGCCTTGAGGAAATGGAGGCACTATTTGTTGCCTAAGGAATTTGTAGTTTATATTGAAAATAAGGCTTTGAGTTTTATCAATTCTCAGGAGAAGTTGAGCAACAAACACCTTAAGTGGATGGAATATTTGTAGGCCTATACCTTCACCATAAAACAAAAGAAAGGGTAGATGAACAAAGTGGTTGATGCTTTGAGTAGGAGACTCTTGATAGTCCAAGAAGTGCAGCTACAAAGTATAGGCATAGAAAGCTTCAAGGAGCTTTATGAAGGTGATGAGAACTTCTCAGAAGCATACAAGGTATGTAAAGACTTCAAGAACCATTTCCATAGTCAATTTGCAGACTATACAATTCAGAATGATCTCTTGTTTAGAGAAGGGAAGCTATGTGTTCCCAAGGGATCTATGAGGGAGAATGTTATTCAAGAAAAGCACAATGGCAGCTTAAGTGGGCATTTTGGCCTAAATAAGACATTGGAATTTTTGTAAAGGTTCTATTATTGGCCTAGGATGCAGAAGGACATCAGGAAGTATGTAGAGAAATGTTTGGTTTGCCAAAAAGCCAAGGGAATATCATCAAATGCAGGTTTGTATCATCCTTTTCCCATTCCTAATAGGCCTTGGGAATGTATCAGTATGGATTTTATTGTTGGGCTGCCTAGAACTAAGTCTGGTTTGGATAGTATATTTGTGGTGGTAGATAGGTTTAGCAAGATGAGTTATTTCATTTCTTGCAAAACCACCCATGATGCCAGTCATATTTCTCATTTGTTCTTTAAATAAGTGGTAAGGATCCATGGTTTACCCATCAGCATAGTATCTGATAGAGATGTCAAATTCATGGGTCATTTTTGGAAAACCTTGTGGTCAAGGTTGGGAACCAATCTATCATTTGGGTCAGCCTACCATCCCCAAATAGATGGTTAGACTGAAGTGATCAATAGAGTGCTGGGAAATCTCCTTAGGTGCTTGACAAAGGAGTATGGAGTGATGTGGGATCAGATGTTACCACAGGCTGAATATACCTACAATGATAGTGCCAATAGGACAACAAGAAAAAGCTCCTTTGAAATAGTTTATGGGCTGCACCCTAGAGGTGTGTTGGAGTTGAGAAACTTGGAAAATGCAGAAGGAAGGAGTGCATATGCAGATGATTTTTCTCAATCCACAAAGGAAGTTCATGAGCAAGTAAAGAAGCAACTCTAAGAGGCTACACAAAAGTTGAAGGCTAGAGACGATGAAGGAAGAAAAGATCTTCAGTTTTCTATGGGTGACCTTGTGATGGTGCATCTCAATAAGTTGAGGTTGCAAAAGGGAGTCCCCACCAAGCTAAAAATTAGGAGGATTGGTCCATGCAAGATTCTTGCAAAGTATGGGCAAATGCCTACAAACTTGACTTGCCATTAGATTTGGCAATGTCTCCTATTTTCAATGTATAGGATTTAGTCCAGTACAAAGGACCTACACTAGTAGACACTGAGTTATAGTCAAATGGTAAGGACATAGCAGAAAATGTTCAGATTACCCCTACACCAACACCAAGGGCAGTGAAAATTTTAGACTCTCAGGTGAAGAAAAAGACTAGAAAGGGCACTTACATGGAACATCTCATTCAATGGGCAGACATGTTAGAGGCTAAGGCTACTTGGGTAGCTGAGAATTAATTTAAGAGGCAAGGAATTGATCCTAAGCTCCTGTCCCCAGAGGTGCCAACAGTTCTTAACCTTCGTAGTATGGTGCAGGAGCACCCTTGAGATGCTAGCAAGTTTGGTGGTCTCTTGTCATTTTGGGTGTGCTAGTGTGTGTAAGACCCTCTTGTAGGGAAATGTAAATACATAAGGTCATGTTGACCAAGAGTGTTGCAATTAGATTTCCTTTTTATGCTTCTATTTGGTTAAAATAACTCTTTTTGGCTCTTGATTAGTGGACTGTACTTGATGATGTCATAAAATGGAAGAGTGATGTCATGGTGGTTCTTAGGGTCCTTGGATATCCTAGGTGGTCTAGCTAAGGTTAGATAGGTTAGATTGGTGGCAAAACACTGAAAAAGTGTAAGTTGCAAATATAATGTAAAATGTTGTTATGCAACATTAGCAACTTTTAAAAGTTGCTGACAACATTTTGTTGTCTAGAGGGTTTTGATTTTCTAATGGTTTTTGAACCCAGAGAAGGAGTGAAACATGTGTGTGGGAAGGATATAAAGTGGAAAAACCCTAATTTGAGGGCAGAGAATAGATTGTACAGATTTTTTGATATTGGAGCAGAGAGTTTGAATGAGGAGAACAGATTTGAAGGATTTTGGTGTTATTTTTGTTGTGCATGGATTGAAATTGAGACTGTGACTATTGGATACCATTTTTGTGCATGTTGAAAATATTTTTCAATAGTTAGTTTGATTTTTAGTTGTTTTTTCTTTGTTGTTTGTAAATTCTTTTAGTTTTGGACTGTTTGCTGTCCAGTTTTGGCCAAGGAGCAAAGATGTGGACCTAAATCCACTTCCCACCATTGGTTCTATATAACCACCTAGGAATGGATTCTAGGTCCATGGAGCTTCAAGAATATGGAAGGAGGAGCTCTAGAAGTGCTTGCGAGTATTTTTAATAACTTTCCCTAGGCGAGCTAAATGTATAGCCTGGTTAGGAAGAGCAAGTGACAGTCAATTTTAAATTTGTATGGGGTGTTCTCATGAGCCAAGAAGGCCATGGGTGTACTGAAGGAATTTATGCAGGTGTTCCACAAAGTTGAGGAGTTCCCAAGAATCCAACATGCCAAGTTTTGAAGCCTAAGACCTCAAACTAGTCCAAAAGCAAGAGAAAGGCCATATTCAAGAAACCAGGTGTACAGACAGACTTGGACTCTGAAACCTAGAAAATCCTTGTGGGTTTTTGACTTAGTGGAAGAATAATAGAAGATATTTGGGGGTTCTTTGAGCTTTCTACACAAAAAAAGTGTTATCCTACAATTTAGGAGGCCTAATTGGCAAAAAGGGCTACAAGGCCTAAAAGATAGGAATCTAGAACTCGATGGGAATATGGTTCAACTTGGTGGCTTCAAACCTATGTTGCAATCCAAAAATGGAGTATATTGAAGCCTTGACCCTCCTACAAATCAAAATTTAAGTTTAGGTCTTGGAGTGGTTTGAGTGGAGGGTTCTTGTAGAACACAAGAACGGTGAATTTAAAAAGATAGGTAGCTTCTTAGTGGGAGGGGAAGAGTTGATTCTTCCAAGTGGTAGAGGGTGGATTGAGGAAGCCCTAGAGGTCCTAGGAGAGGCCTAACAAGAGTTTCAAGAAAACTCAGAAGGTTACCAAGAAGGCTCCCTATTAGAACTTCTAGCCTTGCTCAATGACAATGGTATGGAAAGAGCCATATACTAAATCAGCTGCACTTTGGTAGGCTATGAGCTGAATTATACACCAATGGAAAAGGCATGCCTAGTAGCAGTTTTCACCACTCAAAAGCTTCACCATTACATGCTCAGTCACACTGTCAAGCTTATATCAAAGGTTAATTCACTCAAATATCTACTCTCTAAGACTACTCTCACCGGCTGCATGGCTAAATGAGTCATGCTTTTAAGAGAGTCTGATATCCAGTATGTAGACAAAAAATCCATCAAAGGAAAACATATTCACATTAGTTGGTGGAGATACTATTGGTTGATGCTTATCCCTTAATCATATATTTTCCTGATGAGCACTTGTACATGGTAGAAGAACAACCGGCTTGGAAACTATTCTTTGATGGATCCTATACATATCATGGTTCTGGGGTAGGAATCCTCTTCATCACTCAACAAGGTAATTATATTCCTAAATCATTCAAACTAGGATTCCCCTGCACTAAAAACATTGCAGAATATGAGGCATTGGTCACAAGACTCAGCATGGAAATTCAGTGGAACATCACACACATTCAGATCTTTGGTGACTCTCATCTTATTATCAAGCAAGTACTAGATGAATTCCAAACCAAGGATGACAAGCTACTACCTTACAAAGAGATGGTGGACAAACTGAAAGAACATTTTCTCAATCTACAGAACACACAAGTTCCATGTCTACAAAACAAAGCTACCAACATAATGTCTATGATCAGGTCACTTCTAGAAATCTTGCATGACGTAACACAATATAAATTCTTAGTTGAGAAACTCCATGCACTTGCCTATGAGATCAATGAAATCAATTGGATCTATATCTTGGTTGGTCCTTAGTCCCCATGGTACCACAACATCATGCTTATCTAAAATATAGTATCATATCCCCTCACCTCACAAACATCCAACGCCAAAACCTTATCCATAGAGATTCCCACTACACTATTGTAGCCAACACCCACTATGGTCAAGGCTATCACAATGTTAGATGAAACTGAAGCCACCTAGGCATTGCAAGAGGTAAACTAGAATATGCAATGTCCACATGAGTAGCATGGTCTTTGCCATAGATTCTTAGCATCAGGTACTACTGGACTACCATGGAACATGATGCTTATGAATTTGTGAAAAAATGCCTACCCTGTTAGTAGCATGCCAATCTAATCCATACACCAACACAAAATCTACATCCCATCGCGCCACCCTGGCCATTTTTTTGTTCGGATTTTGACCTCATTTATATGATCACCCCATGTCCTCTAAGGGTCATAAATACATCATCATGGCCACTAAGTACTTCATGAAGTGGGTCAAAGAAATACCCCTCACCCTCACAATAGGCGTCCAAATTTCAAATTTCATCCTCTACCATATCATCTACCATTTCAGCATCTCATCCACCATCTTCACAGATCATGGAACACCATTTGAGAACCATCATATAGATGATTTGTGCGAGAGCCTCCATATCCATCATTGTTATTCCAGTCCATACTTCCCCCAAGGTAATGGCCAAGCTGAGGCAACCAATAAAACCCTATTCAAGATCCTCAAGAAGGTTGTCAATGATACTGGTCATGACTAGCACCTAAAAATTAACCCCGCCCTCTAGGCATACCATACTTCTTACCGCACCCCTACAAGAACCACCCCATATTCCATCATTTATGGTGTTGAAGTTGTCTTACCAATTGAGTTTGAACTACCATCACTCTGGGTATCACTAAGAGGCCTACTCAATGATAAAGATTACAGAGTAGCCAGCTCACACAATTGGACCTACTGGATGAGAAATGTCAGCAAGCCTACAATCACCTAGTCATTTATCAAAATAGAAAATAGGCTCAAGAGGAGCTACAACAATAAAATCCACCCACGCCAGTTCCAGGTGGGAGATTTAGTACTAAAAGAAAATTAGAAAGTGGGTACAGATCGAGAAAAGAAAGGGAAATTGAAGGTCACTTGGCAAGGTCCCTACATTGTCACTGTATGCTTCAGTTCTAAGGCATATCAATTATCTACTCCCAAAGGAGAAACCCTAAATGATCCCATCAACATCATTCATCTTAGGCACATCTATGCCTGATAGCTTGGCTATTCACTCCAGTCTTCTGAAAAAATCCATAAAAAAATATAAAAAGTCCTAAAAAAATCATTTTCTTTGTGAAAATCTGACAAATAGATGCCTTGATGATAACAAAAAATATCAAAAATATCAAAAGAGTATAGAGAAGTAAAGCATCCAATGGTGAAAACTTGGCAATTAGGCACCTTGGAGAAGTATGTGTGATGAAAACCTGGCAATGAGGCATCACACCTAGTGGACTATATCATTATCTATCAAAATCTAATTTTCCTCCATCTCCCCCATCACATCCACCTTAGCCTAATCATTACTTGTATTCCCTGGGTGTTCACTCATTGCACGCACCAATTCAAAATGGTCCTCCTATCCCTTATCTTGAGCAATTTGTACATGTAATATTGTATATATCCATCCATCTTTTGCTGCACATCTGTTGTCCTATCCTAATCCCTGAAATTTGGTCTTGTACTTATCTTTTCCATGTTAGTCTAGTCTTGAGTTCAGTATCGCTTGTATGTATCTTGCATCCTTGATCAGTCTCCTTGTAGAAATTGATCCAGATACACCTCGAATCATGTGCTATAGCAAGTCCCTTTTGAGAAAATCTTGATTCAGTAACCCAACTTCAGTACATCTTTTGGCCATCAGTTACCATCTGATGTTTCCTCCATCAGCAGGTCCTTGTAGGATGTATCCTTCCTCATTTCTAACCTAAATCCAATCAACATCCCATAACATTTGATCTCTCTAGGAAAAGGCATCTTGTGGTTGAATTTTTTATCTTGAAATTTGATTTTGGTTCTTGGTTATCATTCTTGATTCTCTCAATTGTTCTCTTCCTCAAGGTTCCCACAATTCTTCATATCATGGTACATTGTGAGTGGATGCACCCAAGATAGGGAACTTGATCTAATTTTTTTCTCCCTGTGAGATAGTCAGATGTGACCCTTACATGTATGTAATCTATTTGGATTCGCATGCTGCACTTGAGAAATTTCATTTGTTTGTGGTCTTCTCCAGCATCATTTCCACCATGGCTCTTATGGGACTCATATATCATGATGGGGCAACACCCACATGTTTTTTGCGTCATTCCTATGAAACAATGGGGACAAGACCTTGCATTCCTAGTAACATTGGCATAGTGTCTAATGTTTCTTTATCAAACTAAGTGCTCAAACTACATGGTGGTATTTTTTATATGTTGAATGTGGACCTCTGAATTCGGCACAAACACAGCATAGTCCTTACTTAATTGTTCAATTTGCAAAGATAAACATGAGTTGTCTATCCTACAAATTCAATTAAAATGACTTGCTGCCTCCTAATTAGTTGTAGATGTTGAGTTTACCCTCAGAATGAGAGCCAACAACCTGACCATTGCTAACATGAAGGATTTCTAGAATGTGAGAAAACATGAAATTTCCATTGCTCTATGACATTAAAATTTCAACTAGTCTATGAGAGAAATGCTCTTAATCTATGAATTGAGAAGCAATTAAGCTATGAAAAAGAATTGCACTAATCTAAGAATGAATTGCAACTACTCTATGGAAGTAAAATGCAATTAATCTAAGAAAATCAAATACTCTTAATCTAGGAATGGAAATGCTTGTAATCTAGAAAAGAATTGCTTTTAAACTAGAATTGAATTTGCCATTAATCTAGAAAGCTTAAAAGCACCAAATTGAAATGTTAGATATATCAATGAATCATAAATGAAAACAATACATCTTCAATTCCAATTAAAAACTAGCCTAATTATGCAAATTTGAGCTTAAAAGCATGAAAGAAATTAAATGCAAATTGACTATAGATTTGATGCTCTCCAAAATTATCCTCCTAAATGAAGAAAAAGAGGTCCAATTCATAGAAAACCATGGAAAGAGGGTGAAGAGTTTCTTGAAAAGAAACGGTGGCCTCTTCATTTCCATTTGAGACAAAAATGCAAAGATTATTTAAATAAAAGGGTGAATTATTGCCACATAAGTGTCCTTTCACATGGAATTATGAAATTTCTTTTTGAGGATAATTCATCCAATAATTAAATAACCTTTCAATTCATTTTATGTATTTTAGCTAAAGGGGGTGGAATTGATTTAATTAAAAGCACTTAAGACTTTAGGATTAAATCAATTAATCATAGGGGTTTTTTAGCTAATAAAGTCTGAGGATTTAGGAATTAAATATAATGTCAGATTTATGCAAATTTCGGTTTTCTACATTTGAAACTCAGTTAATTAAAGTCAATTAGGAGAATAATTTGCCTAATACAATAGGACTTCGAAGATGAGAAAAGTGAAGGAATGCACCAAAATTGATTGGATTATTAGATGCCAATTTTGGGGTGTTACATTTTTTCCCTCTTTGAATTGATGTGCGAACATCGCATTGATTCAAAGAATAGTCTGAAGTGAAGATGAAGATTTTGGAAGTCTAGGTTAGGTTGCCAAGACACCAATCAGATTAAGAAGCAGAATCATTTGAGAAAAGATCAGAATCTGGGTTAGATTTCCCCAATGTCCACTGATAGCTCGTGAAGATCTAGGACTATCTTCAGAATTAGGGTTAGATTTCCCCAATACGAAGGTTGTCCCTCTGAGATCCAAGTTTTATTGCCTAGATAATGGTCTAAAGGGATTTTGAGAAACATCTTTAGAATGAAGTGTAACTTTTAGGAATTAGGGTTAGATTGCCCCAATACCCAATGAGATTTCAAGAATCTTCTCCTAAACAAAGCTTGATCCTTGAGGATTCAAGTTAGATTGCTCAGGTACCTAGAAAGATAGATGACAAGATGTGAGATCATGGAATATCCAATTTTGACCATAAGGTACAAAAAACTGAATATGCCCCAAGTGATGAGATGCCCCTAAGAATATGAATATGACTTTCATCGGATAAAATGTAGGAAACAAACATAAGCACTGAGGCACAAAAGCCAAGGTGACTTGAACATTATTTCCAATCTGATGTAGTAAAAGTTCACAAGTAAACACTGCACCACTGCGACCATAAGAATATGAATATGACTTTCATTGGATAAAATGTAGGAAACAAACATAAGCACTGAGGCACAAAAGCCAAGGTGACCTGAACATTGTTTCCAATCTGATGTAGTAAAAGTTCACAAGTAAACAAACATAGTAATAACAGTCAAGGAGATAGTTTCGACCTCCCCTTGGTGTACAAATAAATAAGATCAAGGGATGTGAGGCTTTTTCACCTTAATGTAGAAGCTCTTATCACATACACCCTATTTATTTGACTTAGCAAGATCATCGAAACCACACCAACAAGCAGTAGACAAAGAAAATATCAGTGAAATTCATAAGAATAGACAACATACAAAGAAAGAGTCAATCATATCTCATCATGTTTCAAGGCTCAGGAATGTGTCTATGTTTAGGGTATCGAAAAACACTATTATTCTTGTGAGTGCATTATGTTTGATTGCTATCAAGAGATGTTTACGTCGTGAGATATTTTATGTGTGTTGAAAAACACAGATGTGTCCAAAGAAAGTGTTGAAAAACACTGTTTGATTAAGGTGTTGAGAAACACCAGTTTGTGCCAGTAGCGAGTTGTCCTTCGACAAGATTATTGACTCAAGTGTAAACCAAAGAGAAATCGAAATAGGGAGCCATGCCCCCAAGTAACAAACGGAACGAAGCCGAACAAAATGAAAGGAGAAAACTCAGCAATGTAGCGATAGTAGGTAGACTCAGTGAGAACCACTGGTGACTATCATAAGAGATTCTCAAGAAAAAAGATCGATAATGAGATCTAGGCATCAGCAGGTAGATGGAGTGAGAACCACTAGTGACTGATGCAAAAAGAGAGTCTCAAGGAGAGATGAAATGCTATGAAGCATCGGTAGGCAGATGTAGTGAGATCCATTGGTGACCAATGTAAGAGGATAAAGACTCCAAAAGATAAGACAATGCCCCCTAGACCAAGACCATGCCCCTGAGTATGACCAGTTTCAATCCACGTGAGGTCGAGAAAAATCTAGAAGATGACAGAAAGAAAAAGCATGAGCACACTAAAGCAGGAAAGCGAAAGAGCAACTGCAAGAAAGCCAAGAGATGTTGCGACAAATAAAGAATTGCAAAACAAGAGGCGCCTGTTTACCAGGTTTTTACCATCTTGGTAGAAATTCTATTTTTTTGTACCATGATGCTTTTTTACCAGGTTTTCATCAATGGCACATTTTTCTCTTTTTCTCTTTTTTTTTGTATTTTCACTTTTTTCAAATTTTTTTTTTTCTTTATTTTTTTTTATTTTTTTGGTATTTTTATTTTTTTCATTTTTTTTGGTATTATCAAGGTGCCTATTTATCAGGTTTTCACCAGGATAATAGATACATCAAAGCACCCGTTTTCCAGGTTTTCACTAAGATGATCATTTATTTTTAGGACATTTTTCAATTTTTAGGATTTTCTCAGAAATAAAGTATGTACATGAGCATGCGGAAGATATCTCAACTATAGAATTTCTTTAGGTGAAGAGCATTGATAGGATCTTTGAGTGGTTCACCTTCTGTAGTAGAGAGCTAATAAGCGGTAGAGCGAAATACTATAATAATAATATAAGGACCAAGACAGTTCAGCTCAAACTTGCCTTTCTGAGTCCGTTGTTGCTGATTTTTAGGATTCTCTCTCAGGATGAGATCACCTATTTGGAAGTCTCTTGGTCTCACTTTCTTATTATAGCTCTTTGATATCCTCTTTTGATATACTCTGAGATGATCAAACACCACCTTCTGACATTCATCCAGTAACTCAAGCTCTTGAAGCTGAGATATTCTAATGTCATCATCTGTAATGAGGCCTTTTAAAGATACTCGCAAGGTAGGAATCTCAACCTCAATAGGAAATACAACATCTGCACCATAGATTAAAGCAATGGGAATAGCCCCTATTGACGTTCTTATATTGGTGTGATAGGCCCATAAAGATGGATTAATCTGGAGGTGCCAATCCTGTCCAGACTTGTGTACTGTACGGTGCAGGATCTTGAGAATTGTTTTATTGGAAGCTTCAGCTTGCCCATTACCCTGGGGTAAATAAATAGAAGACCAATGTTGAATGATCTTGAACTTAGTGCATAAATTTTTCATATCTTTGTTCTTGAACTATCCTCCATTGTCAGTGATAATAGAGGAAGGTACACCATATCTACAAATAATGTAGTTTAGTATGAACATAGCTACAGATTTTCCATCAGCTACACTAAGAGGTACTGCCTCAACCCATTTAGTAAAATAATCTATAGCAGTGATGATGTACTTGTGTCCTCGTGAAGAAGAGGGATATATCTGACCCCCTAAGTCGAAAGCCCACTGTTGAAATGGCCAAAAGGTGATAAAGGGAATGAGCTCCTTAGCTGGAGCATGAATCAAGTTACCATGGAGTTGACATTGCTTGCAAGACTTGGCAAATTGCGTAGCTTCCTTCTCCATATCAGACCAATAATAACCAGCTCTAATAATCTTATGAGCTAGTGTCAGACCATTTGAGTGAGAACCACAAATGCCTTCATTTACTTCTTCTAACATGCGTTTAGACTCATCACATTCTAGACACCTAAGGAGGGTACCATCTAGAACCTATCTATACAAGTCATTTGCTACGATGACGTACCATGAAGCACTGAGGATTAGATGGCATTTTTCATTTCTAGTATAAGTGTTAGGAATAGTTTGGTTATGGAGATAGGAGTAGATGTGGTGGTAGTGAGATGAATCATGTCCAATTACTAAATAGACCATCTGGGAGTCAGGAGAGTCATAGGTAGGGAAGCATAATGTCTCCACTAGGAACTTGTGTCTGAAATCATTCTCTAGAATTTGCAACATGGAGGCTAGAGTATCTATAGCATCAGCCACTTTATTATTCACCCGGGGGACTTGTTGAAAAGTGACATGTGCAAAGTAATTCTTAAGGCTATCAACCATCTTTTCATAGGATACCAACTTTTCATCTTTGGTTTGATAAGTGTTGTTGACTTGTTTGATAACTAGTTGTGAGTCTCCAAATACTTTTCGTTCATCTACTTGACATTCAATAGAAATCTTGAGTCCATTAATCAGAGCTTCATACTCGGCGGTATTATTGGTACAAGGGAACATCATTTTATATGCCTTCGGTAAGGAGTACCACTGAGGTGTGATAAACAAAATTCCAGCTCCTGACCCCTGTTGAGTGAATGAACCCTCAAAGAACATTGTCCATGTCTGATGTGTGAGAAGCATAATGGAATCATCTAGGAATTCCATCTTTAATGGTTGGTGATCTGTAAGAGGTGCTTCAGCCAATTGATCCACAATTGCCTATCCTTTGATAGCTTTTCTCTCAACATATACAATATCAAACTCACTAAGGAGCATGACCCATTTAACTAGTCTACCTGTGAGGGTAGCCTTACTGAGTAAGTATTTCAATGGATCAATCTTTGCGATTAGCCTTGTAGTGTGAGCCAACATGTAGTGTCGCAGCTTCTAGGAAGCAAACACTACTACTAAGCAAGCCTTCTCAATTACTGAATAATTCATTTCGTAAGACACCAATGTTCTACTGATGTAGTAAATGGCTCTTTCTTTATGATTTGGATCTTCTTGGGCCAAGAGAGCAGCCAAGGATGTTTCCATTGCTAAGATATATAAGATCAAAGGCTTCCCCTAAATGGGAGGCATTAGTATGGGTGGATTAGCTAAATATTATTTAATCTATTAAAATCCTTGTTCACACTCTTTGTTCCAGTCATAAGTCACACCTTTATGTAGAGTTTTGGTGAAAGGTTGTGACTTGTCAGCTAATTGTGAGATGAACCACCTGATAGATTGGAGCTGACCCTAGAGACCTTTGATTTGTTTGATGTTACAGGGTGGTGTCATTTCCATTATAGCTTGTACCTTTGCTGGATCCACCTCAATTCCTTTCGCCGAGATGATGTAGCCAAGTAATTTTCCTGAAGTAACCCCAAATGCACATTTCTTAGGGTTTAGACGCAACTTGAATTTCTCCATATGATCTAGTATAGGACCTAGATCAGAAAGATGTGTCTTTCTATCCATACTTTTGGCAAGTGTGTCATCCACGTAGTCCTCCACTGTCCTATGCATCATGTCATGAAATATTGTAGTAACAGCTCTTTGATAAGTAGCCCCAGCATTCTTTAAACCAAAGGGCATAACATTCCAATAGAATGTACCCCATGCACAATTAAAAGTGGTTTTCTCTTGGTCCTCTAGCACAATTTTGATCTGATTATAGCCAGAGAAGCCGTCCATTAGTGAATACATCTCATATCTCGTTGTCATATCCATGATCATGTCAATGTTAGGAAGTGGAAAATCATCTTTAGGACATGCCAAATTTAAATCTCTAAAGTCTATGTAGACCCTAATAGATTTGTCATGTTTAGTCACTGGAACTATATTAGAAATCCATTCTGCATAATCAATCACTCAGATGAACCCAGCTTTCAGAAGTTTTTGAGTTTTGCCATGATCAATAAAGCTACATGCAGATGCATATTTCTAAGTTTTTGTTTGACAGGTTTCACACCTGGAGCTATTGATAAGTGATGCATAATGAGATTAGGATCCACACCCGACATGTCAGAATATGTCCATGCAAAATTTATCTTTTTCTCTTGGAAATTTTTTGTAAATTCCTTAAGTTCCTCTATAGATAATGACTTGGCCACGTGAATGATGTGGATGCTCTTTTGTTCCCAGATTTATCAGCTGAGTTGGTTCAATTAACACTGATGAGCATTCCTAGAAGTGACTTGGAAGTGCATCAAGTACCTCATCTTTAGGCACCTTAGAGAGGTTTTCACCTTTGGATACGTCTTTTCTTTTTACTTTTTTTGGCTCTGATACTGCCACAATGTGGTTTTCACCATCAGAATGCTTATTTTTTCTTCTTTTAATTTTCTAACTAAGGTACTTGATGTCAGCCTTAGTCATGTTGACACTTTCTTCACTAGTGGAGGACATTATAGGCTCAACAGCGTGAAGGTAGTAGGCTAAAGTGTAATCATTCTGGAATGTAAGAACTTCACTAGATGAAGAAGGGGAATTCTAGTCTATTAATTTAGGATGTTGGAGGGAAAGAGATGTGACAGGTTCAAGTGTGTTCATAGTATGGTCATCAAAAGAATTAACTAGCAAGCTAAGAGCTAAACCGATCTCGTCCAAAGGTGTGTTTGAATCCTTTTGATCCCTAACAACCAAAGTAGAAGACATGTTAACACCTATAGACTCAGACTCATTAGGATTTTCACTAGACCCCTCACTTACGTCAAGAAGTCTTTCATAAGATCCTATTGACAAACTATCAAACTCATACTAATGAGAGTCTGTATCCAGAATCTGACTTGGGTGCTTGCACCATGAAGGTATTTGAGTTCTTGCAATACTAGCTTGTTCTTGTGTCCACCGTTCTTGAAATTTTGGTGGTATGAACTCTTCTCCTTTGAAGTTAGGATCTTGTAAGTCTTTCCATTGCTCAAAAGTTAGTGTCGCAAATGGAGTGGTTTGATTAGAATTGTAACACCCCAAAATTGGCATCTTGCAACCCTAGCCAATTTTGTTGCATTTGTCATTCTTCTAAATCATCAAAGTCCTATTGTACTAGGCAATTCTGAGTTTTCACTGACTCTACTCGACCTGAG
>MU225098.1:279706-322141 GCA_018584345.1 Thuja plicata
ATAATTAAATAACCTTTCAATTCCTTTTATGTATATTAGCTAAAGGGGATGGAATTGATTTAATTAAAAGCACTTAAGACTTTAGGATTAAATCAATTAATCATAGGGGTTTTTTAGCTAATAAACTCTGAGGATTTAGGAATAAAATATAATGTCAGATTTATGCAAATTTGGGTTTTCTAAATTTGAAACTCAGTCAATTAAAGTCAATTAGGAGAAGAATTTTCCTAATACAATTGGACTTCGAAGATGAGAAAAGTGAAGGAATGCACCATAATTGATTGGATTATTATGTGCCAATTTTGGGGTGCTACAGTATTCCATCCTGGAATACCCCTCACTCAAGCTTCAAGAACAATCCCTTCCCCCATTGTATCCCCAGTGAAAAATCCTACCACAAAAGAAATCCTATTCTACAATCAATCCTACATCCCAATAGTCATAGAACCCCCAATCCCTCATAATCCTACTTACACCTAATCCCCCATCGTTGATGCAAACTTGAAAATCCCCATCATTTCCCATCCCCTATTCCGTAACTCTTGTGTGTGCACATGCTTACCCATCCCCTTTCTTCCTGACCGCTAACCTGAACCTAGTTGGACAGTGATGTGTTGTATTTCTGCTCCCACTTTTGTATCCATTCCCAATTGCATTACTCTTTGTCTCCATTATCATCCTTTCAGGTGCATCTTTCCTTTGTATTATCACTCATGACTCCGTTGTATTAATTCCTTTGCATTAGATTTATTTTAATTTTTCCTTTTTAGATTCATTTTCATCTCGCATTAATATAATCATTTTAGTCTTGCATTGATTAGCTCATTTTTGATTCATTTTAATCTTGCATTTATTAGCCCATTTTAGATTCATTTTAATCTTTCATTGCTCGTTCATCTTAGATTCATTTTAATCTTTCATTGTTCATTCATTTTAGGCTCATTTTCATCTTGAATTATTAGTTCATTTTACATTCATTTTAATCTTACATTGTTAGTTCATTTTAGGTCCATTTTAATCTTGAATTGTTAGTTCATTTTAGGCTCATTTTAATCATGCTTTGTTAGTTCATTTTAGGTTCATTTTAATCTTCCATTGTTAGTTAATTTTAATCTTTCATTGTTAGTTCATTTTAGATTCATTTCAATCTTGCATTGTTAGTTCATTCTAGATTCATTTCAATCTTGCATTGTTAGTTCACTCTAGATTCATTTTTATCTTGCATTGTTAGCTCTTTTTTTCATTTTCATCCTTCATTGATTAGGTCATTTTAATTTACATAAACATTCAAATTTTCATTAAGCATGTACATTACATCACATCATGACATCATAAAACTATATCACATCCTGCATCCACACACGTCAGTGCATCTCGTAAAAACCTACATAATCAACATATCATACATCAACATCACGTCCTACATCCAAACACGTCAGTGCATCATATAAACATCATCCATCCTACATAATCAACATGTCATAAATATGCATCACATCCTACATCACCCATGTTTCATTCCCTCATATGCATTATATAACATAAATCATCCATCCATAAACATGAAAAAAAAACACAAAAAAAACATACATCTCAGCCAAAACTCCGCATCATATATATATATCCAAAATCAAGAAAGAATAAAAGTCAATCATGACCATCTAATGTGTCTCATATACATATGCATACAAAAAAATGGCTCTATGTCCCAGAAAAAATATAGGTACAACATCACAGTCCCTCTGGGCCCCCCGTGGGAGGCTTCTTATCTGCATCTTGCATCCCCACATTCTCCTCATCCCCTGCAATAGGTACCTGTATGGACCCTAGTTTATATCTCAATCCTACTCACGCATGCTCTGAAAATAGTGACAATATTAATCCTTGGCCTACACTCTAGAATCATTTAAAAGTGTCTCCTATGGACTTGGTACTTGTTCCTATACTCATAGTAACCCCTATCCCTACAGTTGTACTTTGTACCTATCTAGAGACTCCTATATCAAAGCTCTCTGCATCATGCATCTAGATAGACCCACCGCCTAACTGCTTATGGCCCTAGCTCTGCTATGTCCTCTGGTTCTGCACTTATACCCTGGGTGTAGAACCTCCTCACTGCCCATCACCACCTGACGATCAGGAACCACCCCCTCCTGATACCACCGATCCCTCCACCAATATAAAAAACTCCTTTTGTGCTGGTGGTACCCCTATATGATACATGGCTCTGTACTAGCCTACCTAATCTCTGAGAATCATAACATCCCTCTTGAGTTGAGGCATACTGCCTCTGCCAATAAAATCTAGCTCTGCCTCCATCCTCCCAACTGCTCACATCGACTGATCCCTCTCTCCCTGTAACCTATCACTCTAGACCCTCATCCCATCCCTCTCCATCACCAGCCTGTCCCTCTCATCCATAATGGTGAATCCGTCCTCCATCATCTCCCCAACTATTCTTGTGTGTCATCCAGCTCTCCTCTCAACTCCCCCACCTCCCTAGTTAGATCAACCACCTGTCTCCTGAGGCCGGAAACATCTTGTTATGCCTTGCATCCCCATCCCTACATTTTGTGTGCAAAATGTTGGGTCCCCCTTTTTTTTTCTGCTTTGCTTTTTGTTGCAGTTCTGCCTTTCTTTTCTTTGCTTTTCCTTCTCTGGGGTTTTCTTCCTCGGAGTGCGTCGTTTCCTTGGTTCGTTTTCCCCTCCCGGATCTCGGATCCCGGAGGTCGTCTCTGGGAAGTTTGATTCTGGATTCTGGGATTGTTTGTCATGATGTTCCTTAGTCTTAGGAACATCATCACAAGGAACCCCCGGGTCCGGAGTCCGAAAGTCTTGTCTAACCTAATTTCTGGAATGAGGAGGATTGCTTCTACCACGGGTATAAATTGAGCTTACCTGTCACTTTCACATTTACTGTGATTAAAACCTTTGAGCACTCAGAGTGAAATATAGCCTTTTCGTAGCAACTAACAGAGTTTGCAGAGAATCTACAGTCATCAAAGCTTTAATACCTTCAGCATTCTTTGACATGCACGAGTGCTCTGTGGTGGTGATCTTGGTGAACTAGCGATTCAAGTGTTGCGGAGCTCACTCGGTAATTCTTTCCTCCGCCTTCTGCGTTTCCAGGTTGGTGCTTCCTCTTCCCTCCTTGTTTTCTGTTTGTTCGCGTCTTCTTTGCGTTGTTTTCGCCTGGTTCTGGTTTTTTGTTTTTTTTGTTTTGTTTCATTTCGTGCATCGTCCATTCCTTTCTTGCCTTTGGTCCGCCACCCGTTGGTGGGTTGGCTCTGCCAGAAGGTTGTCCACCTTCTGCGCAGATGTGAATAGTTGTAAATAGTTGTGGATAATTTGTAAATAGCTGTAAATGGCCGGTTTTGTGTATATGTAAATAGATGTGAATATCTGTAAGCTTTTGTAGGTGCCCTGTAAATAAGTTGTAGATATTGTGTGTATATGGTGTGAATAATTGTACCATTCCTGGTTCTGGCTTCGGCTGGTTTAGGATTGGCCGCGGGCGTCACCCGTGTGTATATTGATGTATATTCGTGTGTTTTCATATATTTCTATATATATCTCTTGTATATATGTCCTTTCCCATGTATATATCCTTCGGCCCTCTGTATATCCCTCCGGGTGTCTCGACGAGCTGGTCGAGTCACCTTTGCCGTCGTTCTTTTGCTCCAAGTTGGTTTTGAGGCAGAAAACTGCCTGTTTGAAACTTGGCTCGTGGCTGGTTTCAAACAGATGGTTTTCTCTCTCCTCCATCAAGGCTGTCAGAGCCTTATTTATTTCCCATGGGCGCAATTACTCCCGACCAGGTGGCCCTCCCTTTTCGCGCGTTCAAGTTGTCTCTTCCGCCGCCAGTACCATTCCAGTCATTCAATACTATCGCACGTGGCGTCCACGTGGACCCGCTCCCGCATTCTTCTTTATTAACGGTCACTTCTCCGGAGTCCGGGGAAATTCGAGCACCCAGTATTCTTTATTCTTTCAGGAACGCAAGTTCCCGGATCCCGGAGTCCCAGATCCACATTTTTGTATTCTTTAAAGTGGTCTGTGTCCCGGTCCCCGAGGCCGACCGGTCACTTCCAGGGACGGTTAATTAACACTATCAGAGGTGGTTGAGCACATCAAGAGGCATTGGCTGGGCCGTTGGTTTCTGACAAGGTGGTTTTCTCGAGGCACCGTTTAAAGGAGCACCTTGTGCATTGGAGACAGGGCACCGCATTTCCCATTTATGAGACATGTAGCCTCGACTTCAGAAAGGCCTACTTTCTTCTTTCTCTCTCTGGCTCTTTTCTCGGAGCTGATTCTTCTGATGTATCTTCTTATCTTCTTCCTCTGACCTGGCAGACCTATTCTGTCTCCAGGTCTTTTGTAGGGTGGCACAGGTAGTACCGGCCCCCAGATATTGTATTATATTTAGGTGCAGTAAGTTAGGGTTAGGGTTAAAAGAATTGTATAAATAGGCAAATCGGCCCATTTCCAAGGGTCGGCAAAATTGATGATTTTGTTGTCCACATCAATACCAAAAGTGATTTCTGAATTCAAGTTGCAGAGCTCAATGCTCTTTCGTTCTGTTCTTAGTAGTTAGATGCTCCCTTGGAGTTAACATTGTATCACTCACCAGTGCTTGCTGGATTGAACATTAATAAAGAAGGAAGGATTTATGGCAATGCTGTTGTTATCATCTCTGCTTCTGAGTTAATGGTATTTCATGTTTTAATGTTCTGCATGTCCTTTACTCTGAATATATTAAAGTAGATTAACGACCTCTTTACCCCGCTACTGATAAAATGCTAACTGATGGTTACGTGTTTCTTCGGTATTTAGTGTAGTCTTTCAGAGTATTGTTGATGTTTCGGACTTTTCAGCATGACTATAGTTAGATAACCAGCTATCCCCCTTGAAAATAGTCACCTCTCCCAACCGAGCCCCGCACCGTCGTGACCCGACACCCAGGTGCTTGAAGGCCTGGAGGATTTTATCTCCCCCGGACAGCCTTTACAAGCGGAGTTGGCTGAACTCTCCGGAGTCCGGTGATAACTTATGACTGTTGGCGGACCCGATCCACAAAACCCCGTTAACAGAAACTGGTGCTAGAAGGAGGGCATGAGCTCGTCCCCTTCTCAAGATTCCGATTTTACACCTCCTGAAGGTTCCCCGAGTCATAGTTTTAGAGGACAAGCCTTTAGTGGGATTGGGTCCTTTTCCCCAGCTAAATTTGAAAGAATCCTTAGATCTACCCCCAATCCCGGAAGGTTTGTCGAACTTGAGCCCCCTTCTCGAAAGAAAAGAGCGTCAAAAGTCCTACCAGCCACTGTCATCTGGGGATCTTCCATACCCCTAAATACCCAGACTCCCCAGACCCTCCCGGGGACCAGTACTCAAACTACCCAACACATAGTTCCCCCAATGGCTGTCTACTTTGGGAACGCCGGGTCCCCAATGGGCACTTTTCTGGGTGCAATTAACGACTTGCCCTCTCATCCAGAGAAGATTTGCCCGCGGTATGAGCATTTAGGCCCGCGAACCGCAGAAGAGCATTTGCAGGCATACAAAGATGCCATGAACCGGCATTGGATCCAACATGAAGATGTTGTGACCCGCATGTTTCCCTTGTCCCTAGGACAAAGTGAGTTGAACTGGTACCTGAACCTTCCCGCCAACTCCATCAACACTTGGCAGGATATGGAGGACGCCTTCTTGGCCACCTTTCGCGTACATGTGGACCCAGCCTAGTCCCATAGCCAGTTCATCTCCATCAGAAAGGAACCGAGCGAACCTCTCGCCGCATTCAACCATAGGTTCCAGCGTGCCTTGAAGAGGTGCACAGGCCCTTTTGTCCCGTCGCCCGACGTAACCATACAGACATACCTTAACGCGATGGACCCTTTCGTTGCCACTCTCCTCTGGAGAACAAACACCCCGGGTGACCGGGATACTCTAGTGAAAGCCTACAACCTGGCCTTAGAGTTATCTCGTGGTCTCAACAAGTCCCCGGGCGGGATTGGACAAAACACACCTTTTAGCATGATCCCGGGAAGAACTGCATTCGCCGGGGGTTATAATCCCAATTTGGCAATGGGTGCACCTTCAATGGCAGTAAACCCTCCCCCACCGGTGATAGACCAACAGGCGCGGTATGTTTACCCCTCCCAGACCCAAATAACACCAGGTCTAGAAGTTTTCCCGTGGAACCAACCGCAACAAATGCAACAAACTCAGACACAACCATCCGGAGTGCCTTTCTTCCAGTCGTCCGCTGCCGGAGGATTGCCGCCCTCAACTCCGGTTAATCCTGCTGCTTTCCCAGGAAACCAACAACTGTCGCAACCGTCACACTGTGATGCCAACACTCAGTTGACAGCGGAGGTTGAGTCCCTCCAGCGAATGCTGTCCTCCTTGACCATGGACATGGGTCAGCTGAAGGCGGGGTCCTACGCGCCTCAAAACTCAAATTCCCAGAGGGGAAACATCTTCTCCGGCCAACGGAACAATGCCGGAGGAAGGAACTTTAATAACGGGCCTAGGCCCAACCAACAACAATGGAATAACAACGCTACCACCGGAGGCCCGCCTCCGAACCAGAACACCAACCAAAATGGTGCTGGACCATCCCACTTTACGCCAGTCACAGACTTCCAGCCCATGACTAACTGGTGCAGGCTGCACGATACGGGTTCGCACAACGAAGTGAATTGTGCCACTTTGGAAAAGGTCATAATGATCTCCCAGCTGGACAGGCAGCAATCGCATGACGCCACTCCTCCAGAGCCCCCTATCCAAGAGCCAACCCATAGTGCCTTCACCTGTGATACCATTTTCTTCGGTACTTCTGGAGAAGATGAAGAATCTGAATTACAGGGATTCTTTGATGAATCCATTCCGCCTTTTGAGGCCAACGCTTTCACCAACCCATGGCCTCCATACAACACCCGGAGCCAGGTGGGTAAAGGACCAGTTTACACGCCCGTCCCCCCTATTAAAGATACCCCTCCTCCCTGGAGAAATGCTACTGATCGGCCCATCCCTCCAAAAGGTCCTAGCCCTAATCAAGCAAAAGATCTCGCGGAGGAAAATCACCGATTCCCGGGGGGAAGATTTGATATTACAAAGGTGTTAGAACAGACTACCACCTCCATGACCTTGATGGAGGTTTTGTTAAATTGTCCTGAGCAGAAGAAGTCCCTTCTGAAACTCTTAGGAAACCCAGAGACTGTCAGTCGCCCACCCAAAACCGTCTCTTTCGAGGATGCCAACGCGGCTGTCTTCCAGGGAAATAATGAAGATCCTCCCTTCTTGCTAGGCCTAAATATTTATGGCAAGAACATACACAACTGCCTAGTGGATTCAGGAGCTTTGGGTAACATCATGCCCTTGTCTATTTGTCAGAAGCTCGGACTCCACCCCACCCCGTCTAATGGCGCAGTAATCCAATTGGATAAAACTGCTGTAAAGATGGTGGGGGAACTGAAGAATGTCCAGATACATCTTATCCAGGACCCCAGGATAGCCAGTATCATTGACATTCAAGTGGTGGACATCCCAGAGACTTATGGGATGTTGCTTGTCGGAATTGGTCCAAGTCCTTGAACGGATACTTTTCGACGGATTTCACGCACTTATGGCTTCCGTGGGAAGGAGAACCTAATCAGATCCGGGTTGAAAGTGAGCCCCAGATGAAACAGGCCCTTACCGAGGTCGGAAAGGTCAATGAGGTCCTTTTTTCTGAGGTTTCTCCAGGGGTATACCACCCTCTTGAAATTTTAACGTTTGATCTCATCCCTGGAGAGGACCCCATCGTGCTACAAAGAACACAAGACTTCAAAGAGAAGATAAGGGTCAAAGCTAACTCTCAGGGTCCTGCAGCGACCCTTGCCACACTCCTATCCGGCACATGGTGCCGAGTGCATTACCAAAAACATCCAGAACACGAGTGTGAACCTTGCTTATCCATCGCTCGCCGACAACTTGATATCCTCCAGAGTAAATACACAACTGATTGCCCGGAACCCAATACCTCTACGGGATTCACTCTTTTGGTGTCATCCCCCCGGGGACCTCAAACTGAAGCACCTCCAGAGATAAATTCCACTTTCACGCCGGTAGTCGGGGAAAGTATTCCCGAGTCTCTCAGCAACAAACCAAAGAAAACCCCCCTTTCCCGGCCCTCGATTACAAACAATGATTTATGGACCCTTAAATTCGACGGGTCCCAATCCAAACAAGGCTGTGGAGCTGGGGTGGAACTAATCAACCCACGAGGGAAATCCTTCCTCGCTTCCTACAGGTTATAGTTCAACTGTACAAACAATGTCATGGAGTATGAGGCTTTGGTCCTCGGACTCCTGTTTGCACTAAGGAAAGGTATCACCTGCCTCCGGGCTCTGGGTGATTCAGAGTTGGTTGTTAAACAGGTCCGGAGTCAGTATACATGTCATGACAAAAGACTGGCCGCTTACCGCAACAGGGCTTGGAGCCTTATTGAAGATTTTGATGCCTTTGGCATTGACCTTATCCCCCGGAAATGAAATTACGTCCCGGATGCCCTAGCCGTTTCTGCCAGTACACTTGAGCTGATGGCTGACTCACAACTCCAGAAATTTTTAGTTGAAATGGTCCCCACCCTCTCCATTCCCGACAATGTCACTCATTTTTAGGTTTTCGAGGACGACCAGCATATCCTGGCCTTTATGGCTAACGTTGGTGTCTTCGAGGATTAGATTGTGGAAGAACGAGACCACGATGACACTGGGCAGGGTGGTGAAGACGATGGGATTATGGATTTGCCCACTAACACTATCCCCAAGGGGATGGTTGCGCTAGAACGAATCTTTGATTCGGACCCTCGGGCCCGTGAGAAGATATCCTCCTCCCCTGAGGGAGGAAAATTCGAAAAAGTTAACATCGGCCAGCCCGGTGAAGAAAAGATTATCTACATAGGCACCTCCTGCTCCCCTGAGGAAAAGGAGAAGATTCTCGCAGTTCTCCGAGAATACATTGATGTGATTGCTTGGGGATATGAAGATTTAAAAACGTATGACACTTCCATCATGACTCATACCATCCCCCTGAAGCCAGACGCTAAGCCCTTCCGGCAAAAGCAAAGACCGGTTAACCCCCTAATAGAACCCTTGATTTGTCAAGAGGTTGAAAAATTGTTATCAGCTCGGATCATCTTTCCAATCCGACACACTACGTGGGGTTGCCAACCTGGTCCCGGTCAGGAAGAAAAACAGCGAGATCCGCCTTTGCGTGGATTTCTAAAATTTAAACAAAGCCTCTAAAAAAGATAATCACCCTCTCCCCTCGTTAGATGAGGTGTTGCAGATAGTGAATGGATCTCAGATGGTGTCTTTCTTAGACGGATATTCCGGCTATAACCAGGTCATGGTCAAATATGAGGACAGAGAGAAAATAGCGTTTACCACCAAGTGGGGAACATTTGCGTACAGGAGAATGCCCTTCGGCTTGATCAACGCCGGGGCTACATTTCAAAAGGCCATGGACATTACGTTCGAGGGCCTTGTAAATCGATGCATAATCATCTACATGGATGATTTAACTGTATTCTCCTGGGACAGGCGTGATCATGCCGCCCACCTCGCTCAGATCTGTGAGAGATGTCGCCGGTTTGGAATATCCCTCAACCCCAAGAAGTGCATATTCGGGGTCACCGAAGGGAAGCTGCTAGGGCATATCGTCTCCAAGAAGGGTATATCCATTGACCCCGATAGAGTCAAAGCATTGTTGAATTTACAGATGCCTGGCAGCAAGAAAGAAATGCGATCCTTCTTTGGGAAAATCAACTTTGTACGTCGGTTCATCACAGGATTCGTAGAGATCGTCAAGCCACTCAACGAAATGATGAAAAAGGATACTAAAATTGAGTGGAGCCCTGAGGCAAAATGGGCATTCACCCAGATAAAACAGACCATAACGGAAGCACCTATCCTGGCCAGTCCAGACTACTCCTTACCGTTTTACATCTACTCGTTTTCTTCGCCGCATTCTGTCACGGCCATATTAACTCAAAAGGTCGAGGGGGAGGAGCGACCAATTGCTTTCATGAGTTCCCCCTTCAAGAACGCCGAAGTCCGGTATTCGCCACTGGAAAAACAGGCCTTTGCTCTCATTCGCGCCGTGAAAAAGTTTCGGCATTACATTCTCCGGAGCAAAGTGCATGCTATTATCCCGGACCAGGCTGTCAAATCTCTGCTGATGCAGAGTGAATTGGGCGAAAGACGGGGGAAGTGGATGGCCATCCTCCAGGAATATGATTTAGAGATGCAGCCCATGAAAATATTCCGAGGTCAGGGACTAAGCCAAACAATAGCAGAAGAGACTCCCCGCGTAGAATGTCACACTTACACAGTGGAGTCCATTACCCAGGATCTGTGGTATGCCAATCTGGTGTATTTGCTGCTAAAAAATAGGTACCCAGAGGGGTTTCCCCCTCACAAACGCCATGCCCTACGGATGAAAAGCACCCATTTCATGATTAAAAACTCTGCGCTTTACCGTAGGAACTACGAGGGAGTGTATCTCCGGTGCATTGACAGAGACCAAGCTGTAAAGATAATTGATGAATTCCACGGATAGTTTGGAACTGGGCATGGCTCAGCTGACGCCACCGCCCATCAGATCCTCCGGGCCGGATACTATTGGCCCTATATCTTTAAAGATGTCCATGATCATGTCATAAAATGCCATACATGTCAAACCGCGGCACATCGTGAGTGTAACCCGGCCATGCCTCTGTAACCAGTCTATGAGGCTAGACCCTTCACCCAATGGGCACTTGATTTCATCGGGGAGATCAACCCCAACTCGTCTGCCAACCACCGATACATCTTGACTGCTACCGATTATTGCACTCGGTGGTCCGAAGCTATACCATGTAAAAACAACACAGCGGACGTAGTTATCAGGTTCTTGGAAGAAAACATCATCACAAAGTTTGGAATGCCCTTTGCTTTGGTATGTGACAATGGTCCGGCGTTTTCTTTCGCACAATTACTCGAATGGACCTACAATCGAAAGATCACACTAAAGTTCTCCAACAACTATTACCCCCAGGGGAATGGTGTTGCTGAATCAACGAACAAAAACCTACTTGAGGTGATCAAGCATCTGTTAGAACAAAATCCCTGGGATTGGCATCAGAGACTGAGATACGCCCTCTGGGCAGATTGTATTCGTATTAAAGCCGCCCTGGGAACATCCCCATTCCACTTGGTTTATGGTCAAAATCCTGTATTCCCAGTCAACTTACAAATCCCAGTTCTACAATTTATGCAGGAATTCAGCAACAGGGATAACATTTTGGAGGTTCGACTCTTGAACCTAGTAAGGATGGAGGAATAGCTAGACGCGGCCCTTGAACATTTTGCACGTCACCAAGTAGTAGTAAAATGATGGTTTGACAAAAGAGCCCAATACAAGGCTTTTCAGATCTTGGATCTGGTCCTGCTATGGGACAAGGCTCGGGAGAAGAAAGGGAAGCACACCAAGTTCCAGCGGCTCTGGCTCGGACCATATTTGATCTCAGAAATATGCAGGGCAAATACTTATCGCCTTAATACTCTGACTGGAGAACCTGTCGCATTGCCTGTTAATGGGCAGTTTCTCAAACATTACTTCGAGTAAGGATAAGTCTGTCCAAAGTTGTATTATATGTAAATGTCTTGTAAGTAGTTTTTGTCGGCTGTCTTTCGGGGTAGCCTCCCTCTTCGCTTCTTGGTTTTGTTTTCGCTTTTGGCTTTCCTTTGGTCCCAGTGTTTTTCTCTCCCCCCCGTAGGAATGGGAATGCATTGCATAACTTTGGTTTCTGGTACATATGCCTCCGGCATGGTGAACTCTAGAATCTATCTTTATCATGGTGGAATCGGCCCGGTCTCCGAGATTATTTGCAAGTCAACTCATTTTCAAGCAACCTCCATTGGGTGTCATTTCCGGCAGTTTGACGACCGGTGAACGATAATAATATAAGGAACAAGTAATCGGACACGGAGGGTAGATCAGCTGTACTGATTGGTTGGTCCACGTCTGAAAATCCAAAAAAAACATTCCTTCCGGGTCTGGAGTTTTATCCTCTCCAAATATCTAAATAAAGGTGGACGGGTGAAAGGAGTACCGCCATTTTATCTTGGCTAAGCTTAAGCTCAATGGTGAAAGGAGTACCGCCTTCCTTACCTAGAAATAAATAAATGCAGTAATGGAGATAAGCAGGACAAAACTCTGGTCTCCGGGGGGAAAGCAATTAAATTGATGACTGGGTCGATGTAATTAGTGTTGTTTCTCTATTTCCTCCCAGAGGTCATCGGCTTGATTTCTTTCCAAAGCACACACGACACCACTGACGAAAGGCTACGGATTGACTCCTGTATGGTCAGGTTTTCTTGGATATGCGGCCCTCTGCTTGTCAAATGCTTCAGGAGGGCGACTTGTTCCACTTGTGCTAACCAGAGATTCTATGGTTCTCAAATGCGCTAAGGCATTTGTCCCAGATAGTCGCCATTTTTTATGCCTTGCATCCCCATCCCTACATTTTGTGTGCAAAATGTTGGGTCCCCCTTTTTTTTTCTGCTTTGCTTTTTGTTGCGGTTCTGCCTTTCTTTTCTTTTCTTTTCCTTCTCTGGGGTTTTCTTCCCCGAAGTGCGTCGTTTCCTTGGTTCGTTTTCCCCTCCCGGATCTCGGATCCCGGAGGTCGTCTCTGGGAAGTTTGATTCCAGATTCTGGGATTGTTTGTCATGATGTTCCTTAGTCTTAGGAACATCATCACAAGGAACCCCCAGGTCTGGAGTCCAGAAGTCTCATCTAACCTAATTTCCAGAATGAGGAGGATTGCTTCTACCACGGGTATAAATTGAGCTTACCTGACACTTTCACATTTACCGCGATTAAAACCTTTGAGCACTCAGAGTGAAATATAGCCTTTTCGTAGCAACTAACAGAGTTTGTAGAGAATCTACAGTCATCAAAGCTTTAATACCTTCAGCATTCTTTGACATGCATGAGTGCTCTGTGGTGGTGATCTTGGCAAACTAGCGATTCAAGTGTTGCGGAGCTCACTCGGTAATTCTTTCCTCCGCCTTCTGCGTTTCCAGGTTGGTGCTTCCTCTTCCCTCCTTGTTTTCTGTTCATTCGCGTCTTCTTTGCGTTGTTTTCGCCTGGTTCTGGTTTTTTTTTTTGTTTCATTTCATGCGTCGTCTGTTCCTTTCTTGCCTTTGGTCCGCCACCCGTTGGTGGGTTGGCTCTGCCAGAAGGTTGTCCACCTTCTGCGCAGATGTGAATAGTTGTAAATAGTTGTGGATAATTTGTAAATAGCTGTAAATGGCCAGTTTTGTGTATATGTAAATAGATGTGAATATCTGTAAGCTTTTGTAGGTGCCCTGTAAATAAGTTGTAGATATCGTGTGTATATGGTGTGAATAATTATACCATTCCTGGTTCTGGCTTCTGCTGGTTTAGGATTGGCCGCGGGCATCACCCGTATGTATATTGATGTATATTCGTGTGTTTTCATATATTTCTGTATATATCTCTTGTATATATGTCCTTTCCCATGTATATATCCTTCGACCCTCTGTATATCCCTCTGGGTGTCTCGACGAGCTAGTCGAGTCACCTTTGCCGTCGTTCTTTTGCTCGTGGCTGGTTTCAAACAGGTGTTTTCTCTCTCCTCCATCAAGGCTGTCAGAGCCTTATTTATTTCCCATGCGCGCAATTACTCCCGGCCAGGTGGCCCTCCCTTTTCGCGTGTTCGAGTTGTCTCTTCCACCGCCAGTACCATCCCATTCATTCAATACTATCACACGTGGCGTCCACGTGGACCCGCTCCCGCATTCTTCTTTATTAATGGTCACTTCTCCGGAGTCTGGGGAAATTCGAGCACCCAGTATTCTTTATTCTTTCAGGAATGCAAGTTCCCGGATCCCGGAGTCCTGGATCCACATTTTTGTATTCTTTAAAGTGGTCTGTGTCCCGGTCCCCGAGGCCGACCGGTCACTTCCAGGGACGGTTAATTAACACTGTCAGAGGTGGTTGAGCACATCAAGAGGCATTGGCTGGGCCGTTGGTTTCTGACAAGGTGGTTTTCTCGAGTCGCCGTTTAAAGGAGAACCTTGCGCATTGGAGACAAGGCGCCACATTTCCCATTTATGAGGCATGTAGCCTCGACTTCAGAAAGGCCTACTTTCTTCTTTCTCTCTCTGGCTCTTTTCTCGGAGCCGATTCTTCTGATGTATCTTCTTATCTTCTTCCTCTGACCTGGCAAACCTATTCCGTCTCCAGGTCTTTTGTAGGGTGGCACAGGTAGTACCGGCCCCCAGATATTGTATTATATTTAGGTGCAGTAAGTTAGGGTTAGGGTTAAAAGAATTGTATAAATAGGCAAATTGGCCCATTTCCAAGGGTCGGAAAAATTGGTGATTTTGTTGTCCACATCAATACCAAAAGTGATTTCTAAATTCAAGTTGCAGAGCTCAATGCTCTTTTGTTCTGTTCTTAGTAGTTAGATGCTCCCTTGGAGTTAACATTGTATCACTCACCAGTGCTTGCTGGATTGAACATTAATGAAGAAGGAAGGATTTATGGCAATGCTGTTGTTATCGTCTCTGCTTCTGAGTTAATGGTATTTCATGTTTTAATGTTCTGCATGTCCTTTACTCTGAATATATTAAAGTAGATTAACGACCTCTTTACCCCGCTACTGATAAAATGCTAACTGATGGTTACATGTTTCTTCGGTATTTAGTGTAGTCTTTCAGAGTATTGTTGATGTTTCAGACTTTTCAGCATGACTATAGTTAGATGAATGCTCCTAACCCTGCAGGATCTTTTTCTGTTTATTTGTGAAGTGAAATACCCTGGGAAACCTTTACCATATTGAATCTTTGGAAGAACGGGCTGAAGATAACTAGCTATCCCCCTTGAAAATAGTCACCTCTCCCAACCGAGCCCCGCACCGTCGTGACCCGACACCCAGGTGCTTGAAGGCCCGGAGGATTTTATCTCCCCCGGACAGCCTTTACAGGCGGAGTTGGCCGAACTCTCCAGAGTCCGGTGACAACTTATGACTGTTGGCGGACCCGGTCCACAAAACCCTGTCAACACATCTGTATGGGCCTGGTCTCTCTCCACCATCACCACATCCCTCTCTACCCTTAGTGCATCCCTCTCCCCCTAATTGTCCTACAACTGATGGCTGGTGGTGCATGTATAAGCTCTAAGGACCTTAGTCTCTCGGCCAATGAATCCTCGGGATTGCTTGATGACGATATCCCCCTATCAGTGTGTCCCTTTATGTTGGGTGGCAGCCTCATCTCCTGCTCCCCCTCATCCACATCCATCACTTCCTCTCCCCTAATCACCTTCTCCTCCTCTCCTCTCCCCTCTCCTCTCTCATCTCCTCTCCCCTCTCCTCTCTCCTCTCCTCTAGACTTCACTCCTCTCCCTCCTCTCTTTGCCTCTCATCTCCCTCATAAAACTGGCATTCATCTTTGAGGATCTTCCACAGGTTTTGTCTACACCAGTTGCCCCATGCACCTCTCTCTCATCATCTAAATCACAGCCAAGGCTATTTCTTGTGCCACTCTATCTCCCTCTAGAGGTAATCCTAGCCTCCCAACAACACATAGTCTCCAAAATGCATCCTTGTACTCCTTAGTACTCCCTTCATTTACTAGACCCCCTACCAATCCCAATGCACGGGCTGCATCCCCCGCTAGGCTACCCATAATCCCTGGGTATCTAGTGCAAGCCCAAACTCTCCCACCCTCGCTTGTGTAACCCTCCTATACCACCTTGTAGGATCTTGTACCCCCTACGTAAACCCAAACTATCTCGCCACTCTATCTGGTCCATAGTGCTCCACTATGTAGTCTCATCTCCCTATTAGGAATGTGAGTGTCATCATGTATGAAAGATGTAGCTGATCCTCAGCCCATGGTCCCACCTATGTATAAGGCCTCCATGTGATCTTGTCCCATATCTCATCAATCATAACCCTCCAATAGTTTGTATCATCCATGTCATGATACATATAGGGCTCTCCCCAGGTGCATACTATAGCTTACTCGGCCTATCATGCGTTCCTCCCAATTGGTCTAAGCATGGCTATGTGCTCCCATGCCCAAACTTGGAGTAAAGTGGTACACCGATACTCCTCACATGACTCCCCCCACCATGATAAGCTATCTGGTAGAGATCCTGGTAGATCTTTGCTAACATAAGTGTACCCCATTCTGCGGGTACCCTTGCATCTATAATACGCACGATCACTCGGATCAAGCTAAGTGTCATGCCATTCCCTCTCGTGTTTGGGGAAATATATGCCAAAACTAGTCCACATATATAAAAGTATATCTAACACACTTGATGTGCATCCAAATGTTGGTCAAGCATGAACTTACCATGCTGCAATGGGAGTGCGACACCTAGCCTGACCAGTGCTATAAGGGCCACATCCTACAACATAGGTGTCTCCACCACCTCTGTCCCTAAGATAAGAAGCAAAATATTTTCTACACATCCTCTAGTGTGATTGTCATCTCCCCTATCAGGAGATGAAATGATAATATCTCTGACCGCCACCGCTCCTACAATACAATCACTATTGTTATGTACATCCACCTATGGTGCATGTGTGCTAGGTATCCCAGGCCAATCACGTCCACCCAAGCTAAGTCCACCAGTGTGAAGTGTTCTATTTCCCGTAGTTCACACACAATCCAAACACTCATCAGTCTGGCTAGTCCATCATAATGCCTGCTAACCGCATTCCTTTTCCCCCCTCCTTTTTCCTCGCACTTTTACTTTGTCTTATCATTCTTTCCAATCTAGCCCGCATTCCCGCAACTACGAGAATGTATTTCTAGTGACTTTCCCTCATGTTGTAGGAATGCATTCCAGTGACATGACATCACCTCCACCTTAACCCCCAGTCCCTTGTGGGACCGCTTCATTTTTACCTCCCCTTCCCCCCAGATCTGGGAATGCATTCCCATGAAAAATCCTTACAGAAACGCATTCCTACAACAAATTTCAACCCTACCCTCCCCATGGAATTCCTGCCAAAAATACCCTAACCTACCCCTACCCCAACCAATTTCTTGTGGGAATGCGTTCCTATTGATCCCGAGCATGTTCCTGCTGGAGATTCTCACGGGAACACATTTTTTTACTACCCTAAACCTACAAAAAGCAATAAAAACAAAATCACAAAGCTATTTTCTCAATCCTACTTGTCTGTCCACCAGCTAATGCTTCCACATACTGCACACAATTTCCACCTAATGCCTCAGTCTCCCCCCTCATCCATCATCTCGTAAAAAAATAGAGCTCAAAATCATGAAGGGTCCTATAAGCTCAAAATGCCACAAAAAACCTATTCCGCCACCCTTCTAGCCAGATATAGCCCACCCTAGACCTTTCCTTTTCACTCTTGGAAGCCCCCATCCCCTCCCAGTTTCTTTTAGATCGCATTTTACCATATTCTAACTGCTTCTCCTCTCCTTTTTTCCATCATCCTTCCCTTTTCTTTTCTGTCAATTTTCACCTTCTTTTCAAAATGCCATAAGGGCTTGGTTGTTTCTCCCTATTTCCCTCTCGAGGGGAGATTACCCTAACCAAATTCTATTCTTTCCATTAGGCAAGGGAAACTTAGTTTCCTAAGTCGCATCTTCACATTGTCTATTATTTTAAACATCTTCAAAATAGTTTTATTCTAACCCTATGTCAAAGAGGGGCAAAATGTAGACACCTAAATTTGATTAAACATATTAAATTTAGTACCTTTCTAGAACATTATATATTAAATAATTATATATTTATTTGATTAATTTATGTTATCCCCTAGCTTAATTAATTCAATTAATTAGCTATAGTTCAGTTAATTATCAAATGATAACCCATAGTCTAATAATTAATTAAATCCCTTTTCCTTTATTAAGTTAAACGAATATATTTATTTGTTTAACTTAATTTATAAATCCCCTTTTATCTCACTTGTGAATTAAATATTCCATTTTATTCAATTTGGACACAAGGCTCCTATATTTAACCCCTAAACTTACCATGCTCAACTACCTAACCCATAGTTCCAACTCAACCCAACTCATTCACACATACTAACCCTTATTAGTTAATTGACCCCAATTAGCTAATTAACCCTTCCACTCATTCTCTCTCCTCCCATCACATCTTCCTAATCACCCCACTTTCCCTCTAAACCTAAGCCTAATCACTCCCTAAGCATGTGCACAATCCTAATCCAAGGAGTAAGAACTCAACCCCAACACCAAAGTCAACCCCTTCAAATCACGCAAATCACCATCCATATCTCATTAAGTCTTCCTTAAATGATCTTACATCCCTCTTACATACTTCATCCTTCTTTTCCCATCTTGTCCCCTCTCACATCTCCCAAAATGGTCACATTCCCCCATTCTTCCAAACCTCTCTTCTTGTGACACTTGTCACAATGAGAGGCATTTAAGAAAGCAAAATCCATGTGCTCTCCCTCAAATGCATCTTGACCCTTCCTCAATTTTTCATCTTGGCCCTTAATTTCTCCCTCCATTTGGCTATAAATTGAACCCTTCACTCTTCCATTTTCATCCACATGTTATGCAAAGTTATCATGCCAAATTAGGAGCCAAAAATCATTCAACATAGCCTTATAATGCAAAAATCTTCCCAAAACCAATCCTTTGAAGCTTGAGCACTAACATTTGAGCACACATCCAAACCATATTGGACAAAATCTACTCAACAAAAGGAGGTCTTCACTTGGTTTAAAGGAGGTTTGTATTTATTTAGGCTTGATATTTTGTTTATTTCCTTTTAAATCGTCTAATCGTATATGTTGTAGTTGATTAGTTGTTGAATGTTTAGTTTATCTTGGAAATCCTTGACATGCTAATTTCCTTGCATACAAGAAAATCTAAGCAGAAGGCAGAGAAGGCTGAGAAGAGTAGTATAGGACTACATAGTGGTGATTTCTTGACGGATTTCCAAGAAGATCTGAGTGATAGAGATGAAAATGGAGGCCAGTCAGTGAATTAGTATTTGAGCGAAAGTGGATCTATATTTGCAAAGTGAGTTGTATGTTTCAAATTAAATCTACTCTTACTTTCTAACCATTGTATGAGTCAAAATCATTTTAACCAAGGTTGACTTTATAGTCATATTGTAAATCCTTTAATCAAGGTGACATTCTAATGGAATGATCTAAGTCCTCTAACAAGGCTCAATTTTAACAAGGTGATTAAATCCTTTAACAGGGTCACATTTAAAAGTGTGTATTGTAATGTTTAACAGGGTTCGCTCCTCAAAGAGCTCACTTTAGAAGAGTGAAAGATTAGTAGCATGTTATTGGTCATTTTTCCCATATTAGTTTTCCACGTTAAATCTTGGTGTCATATTTTTATGAATGTTATTTGATGTGTTGTACTGTGGAGAATTTTATATTCTGCAAGTTTATGTCATTGATTATATGTTATAGAGACCGAGTGGATTTTTGATTAGTTCTAAGTTGGTTGAAGTATTTGAAAGTTCAATTGGTACATCTATACCTGAGGATAATTGATTCACGCCCCCTCTTAGTTATTCTGAATCATTTTGACAATTGGTATCAGAGCATTGTGGTGCTTGTAAGGAAAATTTTGAAGGTACTTGAAGCTAAGGATCAAGATGTCTCAAAAGGAGGTACCAAGGCTGAACAAGGAGAAATTCTTTGCATGGAAAAGTTTGATGAAGATCTACACCTAGCTGGAATTGGAGAAGAAGAAAAATACTATGTGGAAAATGATTACATAAATGTGCCGACAATATTGATAGCTTAGCAGATGAAGGAAAAGAAGGAACACAATAAAGAAATGTTGGATATTGCATCAGCCTTAAGTTATCCTAAATTTGAAGACATAAAAGACTATAAAATTGCAAAATAAATGTGGGACACACTGGTAGCTATCTATGGAGGTCACACAAATGTATTAAGAGCCAAATCTGAAATCTTGAGAGGTAAGTTTGATGGAATGAGAATGTTAGAATAGATTAATATGAAGAAATGAATGAATTTGAATGCAAGAAAGAACTTGAAGATTATAGATCTTGCATATACATGAATGACGGAGAGCCCAACAGTTTACCTGAACCAGAAAAAGAAATTTTCAAGTAACAACAAGAAACTATCGAGTCACAGAAAGAAGTTGTCGAGCATCAAGAGGTAACTATCAAGCAATCAGAAGAGGGAGAAGAGACACAAAATGAACCTGAAGATAATTTTCATGATGAATCAGAGGAAAAACAACAAGAAGAAAGGATACCAGAGCCTAGAATAGAAAAATATGTAAGAAGACATCATAAACCAAATCAATTCATTGGAGAAAAAGATTCAGAGGTCATGACATGAAGAAAATTGAAAGATTAGTCATGTTTAATATGTGAATTTGAGCCCAAATCAATGAAATATTTTTTGGATAATGAAGATTGGATATAGACCATGAATGAGGAAATTGAGAAAATAGAGAAGAACAAAACCTCAAAACTAGTACCTAGACCAAAGGATAAGAATGTTATTGGAACCAAGTGGGTATTTAGAAATAAGCTGAATGAGCATGGAGAAGTTATAAGAAACAAGGCTGGACTAGTATGAAAATTATATGCACAAGAAGAAGGCATTGACTATAGTGAGACATTTTCCCTAGTTGCTACATTGGAAGGAGTTAGAACTCTAATGGCTTATGCAACTTACAAATGATTCAAATTTTATCAGATGGAGGTCAAATAAGCATTTTTTAATGGAATGCTGGAAGAAGAGGTATACATTGAACAAGCTGAAGGATTTGTTGATTCAAGCATGAAGAATATGGTCTGCAAGCTATGTAAAGAAATGTATGGATGGAAGAAATCCCCTAGAGCATGGTATGAGCGATTACATAATTACTTAGTCAAAATTGGTTTTAAAAGGAAAAATTACAACAGTGATCTATACTTGAAGCTTGAAAAAGGTAAAGGGATATTGTTAGTTGAAATATTTATTGATGATATCATATTTGGAGTAGAAGATCCTTTATGCCAAACATTTTCAAATGAGATGCAAACTAAATTTGAGATGTCTAAGTTTGGAGAGATCAAATGTTTTGTTGGTTTTCAAGTCTATTAGATGAAGAAAGGTATCTAAATTAATCAATTTAAATATAACAATGAGATACTGAAAAACTTAGGCATGGAGGACTTCATACTTTTAAGTACACCCATGGTTACATGATAGAAACTATCAAAGACTGATGAGACAACTGAAGTAAATCAAAGCTTGTACAGGTCAATGATTGGGAAGCTGCAGTATGTTGTTCAATCCATAATAGATATTGCATTAGAAGTTGGGATTGTTGCAAGATTTTCTTCAAATCCTAAGGATAGTCACATGATGGTAGTGAAAAGGATACTCAGATATATAAAGGGAACACATAATTATGGATTGTATTATAAGAAGAATGAGAAGTTTGAACTGACAATTTATATAGATGCAGATTGGGTAGGCAATGTTGATGATAGAAAAAGTAAAAGTGGTGGGGAATTCTTTCTAGGAAAGAGATTAGTCTCTTGGACAAGGAAGAAACATAATTGTATTTCTCAATCTATAGTAGAAGATGAATATGTCACAGTAGCACTTAATTATTCAAACATAGTGTGGATCAAGCAATTGTTGAAAGGAATGAAGGAACAAATAACTAAACTAATTTTTATTTTCTATGATAGCACAAGTGCTATCAATAGAAAAATAATCTTGTGATGAACACTAAGACCAAGCTTATTTCTATCAAGTATCATTACTTGAGAGAGCTAGTACAAGTTAAAGAAGTGAGACTAGAATATGTGAATACAAAGGAATAGTTAGAAGATATATTTACTAAAGTATTACCTAAGAATGCATATGAGTATCTGAGAGGTAAATTAGGGGTTATTTCCCTAATCGGGGCTAACTAGGATCACATGGATTGATTGCATCAAATGTATTACCCATAATATCTAAAAATTTGATGCAAAGTAGGTCACACTTTAGGAGTTTCCTAAAAGTTGTGAAGAGTAACACACAAGATGTTAATCAGTCATAAGTAAGATGACAGAGGTTTCTATATAGTTTAGAAAATTTACATAGAGCTATTTACATTGTGAAGATGTATGACTTTGGCATTGTTTTCAAAGAGGGAGATAACACTATTAGGGAGATCACAGAGAAATCTATCCAAGAGGGAGATGATATTTGTCATAGATAGAATCAGAATGAAGCTAAGGACATTAATAAAAATCTGTTAACAAAGAACATACTTTTTGGATTGTATGGTAACCTTTCATATGTTATTTGCATGTGGTGTTTGACATCAATTCCAAAGAGGTAGATTGCTGGAAGCTACAATTAAAACAATTATTATATTACCCTTGATGTCAAACCTTAACTTGTAAGATAGTTTTTATCTAGTTGATGAAGAAGATTTGAAAAGAGGACATAAAAACAAGACCTAGTGAAATGGTTGAGTTATGAGAAACTACAATGGCTACTGGATGAGATTGCACCCTAGCAAGGTAATGTTTTGTTTATCTTTAACACCAAGTGAAGATTGGAAGAGTAAAATTTTAGTCTTGACCGAGAAAAAGAGCAAAAGATTAAGGAACTTAAGTTTAAGCAGTTTGTGCCAAGTGATGCGAGTGTCAATTGAGTGCTAGTACATGCTGAGAAAAATTTAGTGTCGACCGAGCATCAGTAATTATCGATTTATCTAGTGATGACCGAGTGAAAGAACACAGTGATGATTGAGTGTCAGTATTCTGATAGTTTGAGAAATATTTGATATCCCAACAGACATAGTTGTATCCTTGGGACATATAAAGTGTATTTAAGATAAGGATGATCATTGTGGAGGGTTAAATGAGAATTTAATATATTTTTAACCATTTTTATGTATGGATTCAAGAAGGATTTTTGAGATGTATTCTACAAGGTAGAAGGGGAATGAAATGTTGGAAAGATTCATTGGATCTGACCAAACTCTAAGATATATGGTGATGATTAAGAGGAAAAAGATCAATCTACTACATCAGAGAGGTATAAGATTAACCTAATTGTAGGTTATGTGTAGAGAGGTTGATTAAGTTGATTGGAAAATCTAAGAAAAAGGAAAACAAGGATGAGAAGAGAAGTATAGGATTGCACATTGGTGATTGCTTGATGGATTTCCAATAAAATTTGTGATAGAGATGAAAATGGATTTCAATCAGTGAATTAGCATTTGAGAGAAAGTGGATCTGTATTTGCAAAGTGAGTTGTATATTTCAGATGAAATCTAATGTTACTTTCTAACCATTGTGTCAGTCAAAATCATTTTAACCGAGGTTAACCTAACAGTCATATTGTAAATCCTTTAATCAAGGTGACTTTATAATGGAATGATGTAAGTCCTCTAAAAAGGCTCACATTTAACAGGGTGATTAAATCCTTTAACAAGGTCACATTTAGCAGTGTGTATTGTAACCTTTAATAGGGTTGGCTCCTCATAGAGCTCACTTCATAAGAGGGAAAGATTAGTATCATGTTACTAGTGGTTTTTCCCATATTCATTTTCCATATTAAATCTTGGTTTCATACTTGCGTGAATGTTATTTGATGTGTTATAATGTGGAGAATTTTATATTATATAAGTTTATGTTATTGATTATATATTACAGAGACCAAGTGGATTGTTGAGTAGATCTAAGTTGGTTAAAGTGTTTGAAAGTTCAATTGGTACATCTAGACCCGAAGATAACTTATTCACCCCCTCTTAGTTATTATGAATCATTCTAAAAATTATATATCATTGCATAATGATTTATTATATGTGAATAATTGAGATACATTGTAATATTGCTTTTGAAACTCAAGTGACACAAGATCATAAGATGTTGAGAAAAGAAATAGAGATGATACTTTGTATATGTATCAGAGCCATGATGAGACGATGTATATTGTTGGATAGACAGTAAGGCACACTTCTATTCCATTGAGGCATTTGAAATCTATCAGTGAGATAGTATTTTGAGTGAGACATATCAATCAACCGTGAGGCATTATAAACTTGGAGTTTTTCAAATAAATCTTGTGAGGAAATTTTATGATTTCTTTTTATTCCCCAAGAGGGTTTTATACTCAGGAACTTTCCTATGTTAATTTTTTGTAATTGTGTGACTCATTAGTTATCGTTTCACCTCATTTATTTGCCTCTTACTATTTCGCAAGCAAATCAAATAAGTTGATTAAGTTATTTAAAATTATTTTGAATTGTTAGAGAAAAATTTACCCCCCCCCCCTCAGTTTTCTCTATACTCCAAAAATTGGTATCAGATCCAAACCCTTGTACATAATTATAAACAACTTAGGGAATTACTAGTCATGGATTACTTACAATGGGAAAGAGAACTAGGAGTAAAAATTAGAAATCATAGGTTGCTGAAGAAAAGATATCTAATATAGAACCTTAATATTTAATGGTAAATGTGAATGCATAAGATATTAAAGAGTGTGATAGTAACCCTGAAGGAGTAGTTGATTTTTAAGGAGATCTTGTTTCAACTCTAGATATGACTAGAAACCTTGAAAGAGAAAACAAGAAAATTGAGGTTCAAATTAAATAAAGAAAAATAATTGAAGAAGAAAATGGAGTCAAGTTGAAAGAAAAAAGAAGAAATGTGTAAAAGGATTGAGTATGAACTTGTTTTTTTTTAAAGGATTTTAAAAGATAGTTCTATTGATTCAGATAACATAGTCTTCAATCTGAAAATAGAGATTAAGGAGACTAAGAAGATAGTGGAAGTCACAAAATCTAACTTGGATGCCAAAACTACTCAGTGCCATAAGCTTGAAAGAGAGGTTTTTTCTTTAAAGAAAGACCATGAAGATCATAAGATTCAGTTAGAAAAGTATAAGAATTTTAAGAAAAGTATTAATGTAGTGGATGATATTTTATGTAAGCCAAAACATTCTAGTGATCCTACTGGTCTAGGATATGAAATAGGACAAACCTCTTCAAGTGCAAAAGAGTCAGAAAATGAGATACCATTTTCATCTTTTTTATAGTCTCAAAAAATTTGGACCCATTAATTTGGAAGCTCTAGGATTATTAGGCCCAATTTTAACGATACCCTTGATTTTGGATATATTTATGCTTGACTTTCCCTCTATTCTCTCCATTTTTTCCTTGATCCTCTTAATACTTCTCGAACCCCACAAATTCTACCTTAAAATTGACCCCTTAAGGTATAGGTCAAACTTGGTTTGACCTATACTAGGTCTAATTCAAACCATTTTTGACATATACCTCTGAGGTTGAGTTTTGTTGTGTTTCAAGCCCAAAGCAAAGTATTTTAATTTTTACTACTTAGTTAGGTCAGCCTTTGTGAAATTGGACTTTGAAATCACTATAAAAGGAGGTATCTTCCCTTAATTTTCAAAATCTAGATCTATTACACATCTATGTTATCTACATGTAAGCAATCATCTACTCTCAAGCAATCAAGTCCAAGTTGCATTCAAGATCTTTTTGGTGATTTATAACTCAAGAAAGAAAGGATTTGACTCAAAGATTTGAAGGCTATATTCCATCCATTCCAAGACATTCTCCTATTTATTTGTGTGAATTTTTTCCCATGCCAAAATAGTGTGAATTCTTGTTTGAGTTTACCATTGGGTCCCCCAAACTGGATGCCCTTACTATGAACCAAGTTTTAGAGTCCAAAAATATTATAATTGTTGGCATAGAAGGTTGGACTAATAAAGATGCCCCACACATACTATTCAATGTCAAGAAATAAATTTGTCAAGGTCTATGGACCTTTGGAGTAAGAGAGGCAAGTGTTCCTTGTGTTGTGTAAGGAAGAGCCAGTGACACTTGATTCTCTATTTGTCCACTTTGTTTGAGAATATGCAGTAATCCAAGTGGGTATTCAACAAGTAGCATCCTTTTAAGCCTGGGTTGTGATTATTTTTTCAAGTCAAAAATAATCATTTTTTCTAATGTGTCTTATGTGTGTTCAAATAAATTTCATCACCAAAATATAACTCAATCAAACCCTCAAACAATTGCCCAAACACTTTCAAAAAAATTCCAAATAAAACATATAAAAATATAGAGATTCAAAAATACAAAGAGCCTTGGAATCTTGCATCAACCTTGCATGATTAGGTGTCTCCTTAGGTTTATTACTCCTCATTTTTCCCTCAGATCCTAAGTCATTCATTACCTTACATTGCATTATCCTCCTCATATTTTCCTTACAAATGCCTTATTCTATGTATATTTTCCTTATCATTACATTTTCCTCCTCATATTTTTTGTATCATTCCAATGTCTATCCTTGTCATTATCTCATTGTGTCCTCATAATGTAATTAAATCCTAAGTTAAACTTCTAAAAATCCAAAAATTCCATATTTTAGGGTTATACCTTATGTTGTTGAATAGGGATTCTTCACCTTGTCAAAACATGTTACTCCAATATGCAATGAAGTTGTCATTAGTATTCAAGAATTCATTTTGGACAGTCGGTAGTTGAGTCACAATTAAGTAGTTAGTATAATCACTAAGGTACATAATTAATCAAGAGCATTGATCACACCCATAGTTAACCAAGTGCAAGTAATAACTGAGTAAACAAACTACACCGAGCAGTAAGCTACACCGAGCTACACAACATAACCAAGCAATAGTATAACTGAGATACATAGTATATACCGAGCACCGAGAGACAACATTAACCGAGTGGAATAGAGGCCACCTAAAATTTTGTTAGGGCACATTATTCTATGTAAATAATTTTTTCCAACCTTGATAATGGTTTACTATGATCGAGGAGAATATTAATTACAAATTTACAACATTAATTGTTTATTTCTCCTATGTTAGATTATCAAGGTAAATTTTGTACATTGTTGATCTTAGGTTAGGGATGTAATTGTAAAACCCTAATTAGGTCATAAGGATTGATATATAAATGTATAGATGTCATTCATTATAAAGAGAATGAGTATGTTGATCAAGAAATGATTATGTAGCCACCATACTTAAGACATCAAAGATCAAACAAGGGTTTTGAGATAGAGACTACATTGCAGAATTCGTTTATCAGAACATAGGTAAGGCTACCAAGCAGAGGGTATTATCAATCACATTAAGGTGAAATATTTTATGCACTTAAAGGATCTATATCAGCAATATTGAGATTGTATGTTATCAGATCAACTTTCTGTTACTTTCTAACAATTGTAATAGAACCCCTAAATCTCTTAACGGAGTGCACATATATATTGTGTTTTTAAATCCTCCAATGAGGTAGATCTAATCGATCTCATTATTACTCCTAATAGGTTAAGATCATCAAAAGTGATCATTGTTTTTAAGCTTTAAAAGACTATCTTTATTACTGCAGTAGTGAAGTTTTGTGGGTCTCATCCCTACCATAGTTTTTACCCTCTAATTGATGACATGTAATTGAATAAATGTATGAAGATGTTAAGTTGAGGAAGAGATTGATGAAATGCAAGACATTGATTAATTTAATGAATTTTATTGTCATTGATGTCAACTTAATGTAATCTGTAAGGTCATGGAAACAATGCAAAAGACTCCAAAGAATCGATTATCAAAGTCTATGCTATCAGTAATGCATACAAGTCTTGTATTCACTAAGTGACAATCAACACCAACAGAGTGCACATTGATGGACAGAGGAAAGAAGCAAATTCACAATGTTTACCAATGAGAAAATGAACAGCATTACCAATGAGCAAAGACACAGAGGATACTCGACGAGCCAAAATGACAAAGTACCCCAATGGAAGAACTTAGTGTTCCCCAATAGATAAAGTGAAGGATGGAGATCCTGATGTCAACTAGAGTCACACCAACAGAACTATCAGTTACACCAACAGAACTATCATTTATCACTGATGACTACCTGTAGTGTTGACCAATAGAATAGTGAGTTGAGAAAATGACAAAGTGGTTATCTGTCAAGGAGCTAAAGAACGAGTTAACTAAAGGATATCATTGTTTTAATCAAGATGATACATCTGAGGTTAAGTAATTGATTTAAAGCTGATTTGTACAGCTGGCAAGAAGATAACAAAGAGATAAATTAGGTTTTTACTTTAAATCATGGTAAGAATTGTGGATCACACCAAGAATCAAGAAAGCCAAGAAAGGTAGAAACCATGTCTATTTAAGAGACAAGCCTTTACACACTAAGGTGTGGGGTTAATATGAGAAAGAGGATGCCAAAGGAAATCTGAAGGAGATAGACATTCTCTGATTCTGTTCTGATCAACAAGCTAAGGGAAGAGATAATTTCTACAGATACCAACGAATAGCAACATGGCATCATAGAGTAGAACAATGGAGCAAAGGTATAACAATTTATTATATTGACTAGAAAAGTATTGTGCCTACAATAGATCTAAAAATCTGCAATTGAGTTGTATGTGAATAGATCATTGTGTTTTATTTTAAGCATTAAAGCATTCAAGCCTCTTAAAAGAGCAGGACTTAATAGTCTTTTTATAATTGAGGTATATCCTAATAGATTGCCAAAAAGTATGACATGAAGAAAGCATGAGTGCCCGATGCCGACTAACAGTGTAAGGAAGAGGTTGATGAAGTAAGGTAGCACTAGATATGCTAGATATGTATTGTTCCTAGAGAGGTTGATCAATATTGGTAGCATAATACGTGCCAGATATCAAGTGATATACTAGTATTAAAATCCTCTAACAAGGTCACACTTAATAGTGTGTTTGTAACCTTTAATAGGGTTGGCTCTTAACAGGGCTCACTTTAGAAGAGTGAAAATTTGGGAGACCAGTCCCAGTGGTTTTTCCCCTACTAGGGTTTTCATGCAAAGATTCCATGTGTTATATGTGTATGATTCATTTCCTTACTATTATTCTTCTTACATAGTTAACTCTTGATGATCGGTAATCTCCTAGCTATTTACTATGTTTCGGTAAATTAGTGACTGCCTGTCGGTAAATCACCAGTAGAAGGATTTTTGAATTATTTAAAGGCATACATCTCACAAGGGATAAGATAACTAGAGTGATAGTCAGTGGTATAATTTTTATGGGTTCATTTATTGGATAAATTTTGAGGCCACTGATTTGCCCCCCCCCCCTCTTAGTTATTACTAACAATTGGTATCAAAACTTGTGTTCTTAGAAAGGAGTTTAACAACTCAAGTCAAAGATCACAAGATGATGAATAGATGATATGTGCCCAAGTTGAACAAGGATAACTTTGCATCATGGAAAAGTAGAATAAGACTCCATTTATTAGGTATTGGTAATGATGTTACTCAATACCTAGATATTGAATATGTGCTACCTACAAGACCTCATACTATTGATCAGATAAGAGAAAATCATGAACACAACTACATGATGATAGAGCTCACATCATCACTCTCCGATGTTGAATATGAAGATGTCAAGTCATGCACAAATGCAAAGCAAGTTTGGGACAAATTACAACTTGTGCATGGTGGTGACAAGAATGTACTAAGAACTAAGGTAGAAAGCCTTAGAGGAAAGTTTGATGATCTCAGGATAAAATAAGGTGAGAACATCTCTCAGTATAGTACAAGGATAAAATATGTAGTCAATGTTATCTGAGGAGTTGGAGGTGTACTAGAAGAAGATACTGTGGTAAGTAAAATTTTGAGAACCTTGTTGCCTACTTATGCTATTAGAGTTTTAGCCATTCAAGAAATGAGAGAAGTAGCTAACAACAATGTTACTCAAGACAATTTAATTGGAAGACTAATTTCATTTTAGATGAATAATTTTGATAATAGCGTCTTACCAAGCATCGAGTCTGCTTTCAAATCTTCTATGAGAATAAGTAGATCAAGTCACAAAAACACTATATCAAGAGATAGTGAAAGTGAAAGTGAAGAAGAGGATCTTGATGAAATTGAAGCTCTCATGGAAAGAAGGATGCAAAAAGGTAGAGGTAAATTACCACTTATCTATTTTAATTGTAAAGAGATTGGACACTTTGCTGCTAGATGTCCAAATAGGAGAAAAGATGATATGAGTAATGAAAGATCTCTTGAAAGAAGGTCTGACCGAGTTGATTACAAAAGCTACCAACAGCCAAAGAGAAGAGATACCTGTGACTACAAGGACAAAGGAAAGAAGGCTAGTTACCTAGAAAACTACAAAAATAATGACTCTAACACCGAATTAGAAGAGGACATCAAGATGGTATTTGTAGCCATGAAAGATGATTCATATGAAGATGAAGAAAGGTATGTAGAAGCTTCCCTCATATATAAAGTTAGTAAAAGTAATACCTAGATCATAGATGGTGGTTTCACTCACCACATGACTGGTGATAAGGAAAATTTTAACACTTTTGAGTATTATAATAGTGGTTTAGTTAGAATGGGTAATGATGCACCTTATCCAGTTAAAGGTAAAGGAACAATCATGTTAAATAAGCTGATTAAATGTGAAAATGCTTACTAGGTTAGAGGACTAAATTAAAATTTGTTAAGTGTTTCTCAGTTGAATAATTCAGGTCATAGTGTAGAATTTGAGAACAATAAAGTAAAAATCTACAATGAATCAGGAAAGTTGATTGGCACCGGTGAGAAGAAAAGAGGTAATCTATTCTATCTCAATGATACCAACACTACTTGTTTAATTTCTAGAAATTAAGACATTTGGTTGTGGCACAAAAGATTGTGTCATGTGAATTTTGACAACATGATAAAGATAAGAAAGAAGGGAAGTGTCAGAGGCTTACCGACGATGACTAAGCCAGACAACATCATGTGCAAAAACTGTTAAAAAGGTAAGATGACTAAGTCTAGTTTCAAGAGGAAGATCCATACATCTGATGACATTCTAGAATTAGCCCATATAGATATATGTGGACCAATGAGGACAAAGATATACTATGGAGATAGGTATTTCATTTTCTTTGTAGATGATTTTTATAGAATGATGACAGTAATGTTTTTGAAGGAGAAATCAGAAGCATTTAAGATGTTTAAATGGTACAAAGCATTGGTTGAAAAACAAAGTGGTAAGAATCTAAAATGCTTAAGATTAGACAGAGGAGGTGAGTTTACTTCAGAGGATTTCACTAACTATTGCAATAAGTATGGTATCAAAAGACAGGTCTCTGCACCAAGAACACCACAACATAATGGAATTGTTGAGAGGTCGAACAGATCCATAGTTGATTGTGCAAGGATGCTCATGATAGAAAAGAATATCACTCAAATCTTTTAGAGGGAAGCTGTCAGTACACCTATCTACACATTGAACAGAGTACAATTGAAAAAGGACACCAAGAAAACACCCTATTCACTTTGGTATGGTCAGAAAGCCAGTGTAAGTTACTTTAAAATCTTTGGTAGTCAATGTTATATCTTAAAAGATGATAGAAATGGAAAAATTGACTGCAAAGGTGATGAAGGTATCTTTCTAGGGTACTCTACCGAAATCAAGGCTTATAAGTGTTTGAATAAAGCCTCTAACAAAATTGTTGAAAGTGCAAATGTAAGGATTGATGAATTTTCAGAAAAGAATGAAGAGGAAAGCAATAAACAACTAGAGGAATACAATAGGTTTGAATACATTGAACCTGACACTCTACCCAAAAAAAATTAGAGAGCTCCCGAGAAATAGATCAATGCAACTGACAGTCAGGATGCAAATACTAACAGAAATACTAACGATTAGGATAATGCTCAAAACAATGTGCAAGATGATGAAGAGCAGAATGAAGGACAGAATGATGATTAGAATGATAGACCATGGACTTTACCTATACTTGCAAGATATGTCAGAAGGAACCATCCACAAAACTAGATCAATGGAGACAAGAAGGCTGGTATAAAGATAAGAAGTAAGTCTCTAAACACAAGATGTCTAATTTGTGAATTTGAGCCGAAATCTGTAAATGCTGCACTAGATAATTAAGAATGGATTAGTGCTATGAATGAAGAGATTGAGTAGATTGAGAAAAATAAGACATGGACACTTGTGCCGAGACCAAATGACAAGAATGTCATTGGTACAAAATGGATATTTTGGAATAAGCTGAATGAGAATGGAGAAGTCACAAGGAATAAAACAAGACTAGTATGCAAAGGGTATGCACAAGAAGAAGGTATTGATTATGGAGAAAACTTTGCACCTGTTGCTAGGCTAGAGGGAGTAAGGATATTACTTGCTTATGCTACTTATAAAGGTTTCAAGGTATATAAAATGGATGTCAAGTCAGCATTCCTAAATGGAATACTTTAAGAGGAGGTATACATTGAACAACCACAAGGGTTCGTTGATCCAGACAAGAGAAACATGGTATGTAAACTTCACAAAGCCTTGTATGGATTAAAAAAAGCACCCCGAGCCTAGTATGAAAGACTTCATTCCTATCTTATAAGTATTGGATTTGTAAGGACTAGTGAAAATAGTAATCTTCATTTAAAGGAAGATAGTGATGCTAACATTTTGATTACTGAGATATTTGTTGATGAAATCATATTTGGAGGCAATGATATGCTATGCAAATCATTTGTAGAAGAGATGAGAAAAGAGTTTGAGATGTCTATGTTTGGAGAGATCAAGTTCTTTCTTGGTCTACAGATCATTCAGCAAGATGAAGGTATTTTCATCACACAATCCTAGTACATCAAAGAAGTACTAAAAATAGTCAAGATGGAAGAATCCAAACCGATGAGAAAACTGATGGAAACATGATGCAAGCTGACAAAAGAGGACAAGACAACAGAGGTAAATCAAATTGCCTACAGATATATGATTGGAAAGCTCATGTATGTAGTTCATACTAGACCAGATATTGCACATGCAGTAGGAATTATTGCAAGATTTTTAGCTAATCCTAGAGAATCACATATGACTATTGTGATTCAAAGATATCTGAAAAGTACCAAAGACTATGGCTTATGGTATAGAAGAGAAGGTAAATTTGAATTTAAGGTCTTTGTTGATGCTGATTGGGATGGAAACATTGATAACCAAAAGAGCACAACTGGAGGAGCATTCTTTATGCATGACAGAATTGTCATGTGGATCAGTAAGAAGCAAGGATGTATCTCTCAATCTACTACAGAAGCATAGTATGTTGCTGCTACAACAAATTTCTCAAATATTGCATGGATCAAATAGTTACTTGAAGGTATGCATTTGAAGATCATAGAACCAATGATTATCTATTGTGATAATACAAGTGCAATTAACATTTCCAAAAATCCAGTCATGTATGTTAAGACTAAGCATATTGCAATCAAGTATCATTATTTGAGAGAACAAGTTTAAGAAAAGGAGGTGATACTTGAATATGTTCAGTCAAAGGAACAATTAGTTGATATCTTCACCAAGTCACTGCCGAAGGATACATTTGAATACTTGAGAGACAGACTAGGGGTCAGACCCTTGTCTACTAATCAGTAAAAGGATCAGATAGCTACATCAATAAGCATATTATCATAATATCACTAATGTTGATGCAATTATAGAGAAGAAATTCAAAGATACATCTATACATTAAAGGTATTAATCTTCACCAAGCACTAGTATTGTTTATTATCGAGTGATAGGGAAATTCAAGGACTATATGATGATAGAAACAAACCTGCTAAAAGTTTGATAGTTTAAAATCTTTTGGCATTGTTGTCAAAGGGAGAGAATGATCTTATTATCATACAGCTTAAGGGAGAGAATTATCAAAGGCATAGATTCTAAGGAAGAGAATATTATCATCATATTACAGCCTATGCATCAAAGGGAGAGCATATGAAAAGGGAGACAACATGATGAAAGAGAGAGAAAGCAACAAGAGAAAATTTTAGCACTATAAAAAAGACAAAGAAGAAGAATAGTCAAGGTAGAACACACATAAAAAAAAAGAGACATCAAATGATACATCTAATCAAGAGAAAGGATTATAGATGAAAGACCCACACTCTGCAAGAAACAAATCTCATCTATTTTGAGCTTACTAAGAGCCAGACATTTGTAATATTTATATCATTAGGAAAGCTTGATGAAAATTGTATATTTCATATTGTATTAGTGATAGTGTAGTATGATAATGTATTAGGTTACCATCAATGCCAAAGGGAGAGATTGATGACATGTAACTGAATAAATGTATGAAGATGTTAAGTTGAGGAAGAGATTGATGAAATGTAAGAAATTGATTCAGTTAATGGATTGTATTATCATTGATGTCAACTTAATTTAATCTGTAAGGTCATGGAAATAATGCAAAAGACTCCAAACAACTAATGATCAAAGTTTATGCTATTAGTAATGCATACAAGTCTTGTATTCACTAAGTGAAAATCAACACTGATAGAGTACACACCGATGGACAGAGGAAATAAACAAAGTCACAGTGTTTACCAATGATCAAATGAACAGCATTACCGACGAGCAAAGACACAGAAGATACCCAACAAGCCAAACTGATGAAGTACCCCGACAGATAGAACTTAGTGTTCCCCAAAGGATAAAGTGAAGGACAGATATCCCAATGTCAACTGGAGTCACACCAATGGAACTATCAGTTACACTGATGGAACTGTCAGTTATCACCGATGACTAACTACAATGTTGACCGATAGAACAGTGAGTTGAGAAAATGACAAAGTGCTTAGTTTTCAAGGAGCTAAAGAAGGAGTTAACTAAAGGATATAATTGTTTTAATCAACATGATACATATAAGGTTAAGTAATTGAATTAAAGCTGATTTGTACAACTAGAAAGAAGATAACAAAGAGATAAATCAGGAGTTTACTTTAAATCATGGCAAGAATTTAGGATCACGCAGAGAATGAAGAAAGCCAAGAAAGGTAGAAATCATGTCTATATAAGAGACAATCCTTTACACACTAAGGTGTGGGGTGAATATCAGGAGGATGCCAAAGGAAATCTGAAGGAGATAGACATTCTCTGATTTAGTTATGATCAACAAGCTAAGGGAAGAGATAATTTATGTAGACATTGACAAACAACAACATGGAATCATATAGAAGAACAATGGAGCAAAGGTATAACAATTGATTATATTTATCATAAAATTATTGTGCTTACAATAGATCTAAAAATCTGCAATTGAGTTGTATTTGAATAGATCACTATGTTTCATTTTAACCATTGAAGTATTCAAGCCTCTTAACCAAGGAGGACTTAACAATCTTTTTATAATTGAGGTATATCCTAACAGATTGCCAAAAAGTATGTCATGAAGATAAAATGAGTGCCCGATACCGACTGACAGTCTAAGGAAGCAGATGATGCAGTAAGGTAGCACTAGATATGCCAGATACCTATTGTGCCCAAAGAGGTTTATCAATATTGGTATCATAATACATTCCATATATCAAGTGATAGACTAGTATTAAAATCCTCTAGCAAGGTCACACTTAATAGTATGTTTGTAACCTTTGACAGGGTTGGCTCTTAATAGGGCTCACTTAAGAAGAGTGAAAATTTGGGAGACTGGTCCCAGTGGCTTTTCCCCTAATAGGGTTTCCATGTAAAAATTCCATGTGTTATATGTGTATGACTCATTTCCTTACTTTTATGCTTCTTACATAGTTAACTTTGGATGATCGGTAATCTCCTAGCTATTTACTGTGTTTCAGTAAATTAGTGATTGCATGTCGGTAAATCATCAATAGAAGGATTTACATAGCTTACCAATGAGTAGAAGTTTGTTTAAATTATTTAAAGGCATACATCTCACAAGGGACAAGATAACTAGAGTGATAGTCAGTGGTATAATTTTTATGGGTTCATTTATTGGATAAATTTTAAGGCCACTAATTCACCCCCCCTCTCAGTTATTACTAACACTAATAGAGGTTTTTAGAGATACCAAAATGCTAGTGTCATGTGTACTTAATTTCATGTATGTGTATTGTTTATTTACATGCATTTACATTTCAGCAATGATACTACATGTTTTGTGGATGCATACTATTCAGTCAGTTATTACAGAACATTGGGTTGCAAAGATTTGTTTGAAAATTTTTAAGGGTATTGATTTACCCCTCCCCTCTTGGTACATGCCTCTCCATTATCCAATCGATTAGTATTAGAGTTTTTTCTCTTGTTTTTAAGGTTTAATCACCAAAGAGAAAAGATCTTACAATGTAAAGGTATAGTCTTGACAAATCTATTGCAAATCAGAAATTACAGTTGCAGATCAATGTCAAGAAATACAAAGAAGCCAAAGAGAAACTCAAGCAGTTGCTGATTAAGAGAAAGGACATGGCACTTCACTACCATGAAAATGATTATCATGAAGAAGATATTCATGACCCATTTGATACATCTGGATATGAATCTGATAGCATTTCTAATGCACCTAAAGGAATCATATCAAAGCTATCTATGAATAATCAATGACTTACTGATCAAGTGAAAGCACTACAGATCGGTCAAGATATACAAATGGTCAGAATAGTTGAAGTCTTGAACAAAGCTAATAAAGGTGAACATGAAATGGATATGGTTGTTAATAATAGAAGACAATTGACTGAAAAACTACAAGAAAAAAGAATCTGAGATCTTGAATCTTACACAACATTACTTTGAGGTTACCAATCAAGTGGTTGCTATGAGTCATGAGACAAACCGAGTGAACACTGAGCTTGCAAGAAAAATAGAAGATATTGGTGAAGTAAAAGAAGCGAATGAGAAGCTGATAAATGAATTGAAGATCCTACAACAACACAATGAAGTGATTAAGAGATCTGAAGATAATACTAAGAGAATGGATGAATTTCTAAACTATCAAAGAATATTGAACAAAAATACTAGATTAGGGTACATCAAGCAAGGAGAATCATCAAATCAAGCTAAAAAAAAGGTGTTTACATAAATCCAAAGCCTAAGAATCCCTCTTTCCATCACACTAGAAAACCAGGCCACACATCAAATGTTTGCAGAAGTAAAACAAAAGGTATTCTTAGAAACCCTATAAAATTCAATGGTAGTTGCTATAACTATAATAAGCATGGACACAAAGCACATGAATGTAGATCCAAGTTGGAAAAAAAAAAAAAAACCATACATGGATAAATATTGTTAGAATTGCAATATGCATGGTCACACAACACAAGCATGCAAGAAGAAAACAAAGAAAATTTGGAAGCCTAAAGGACAAGAATAGATAAATCAACTTAGAAGATAAGGCAATGCTTATGTTTGGGATTATAACACTTGGAGCAGGTGCACAACATGTGGTAAATATGGTCACATTGAAAAAAATTGTATGAGACTATGGCAAACTAAATCAAGGAATTGGTCAAACTCTAGAATGGTATGCTCTAACTCTCACAAAGTCGGTCATCTTAACAGAGATTATGTAGACCGAATTAATACTTGTGGAAATTGCAATACATTTGATGAAATTATAAGGATCAAAAATCAAATGTGGGTAAGACCATCTAATGATAATGTAGAACCAAGCACCATAGTTGGTGACACCTCATCTGATGAATTAGGTAGTTCCACCGTCTCCACCTGAGCTAAACAAGAAAGTATGGAACTATGTTTTGCAATGCTATATCTTATATTAGTTCCTATATTCAATGCACATATGCCAAATTAGCATGAATAAAGATGCACTATGGTATTACATTCTTATTACTATGATCTAGTTGAGTCAGTTATTATGTATCGAGTTAGAAATGCCAGTCGATTAAAATGTGAAGAGACAACTGAGTTATTATGACAACTGAGTATATGGTATACTCACCAAGCTACAATATTGTTAGTGTTAATTGAGCTAATGTATATTCACTGAGTAGGTGGTGAAGCACATTTATTGCACCACCCTAAGTTATTTTCTATAAATACGGTTGATGTAAACTCATTTGTTCACAATGTGATCATAGAGAAGAAAACAGAAAAGAGAGTGAAGTTGCAAAAGTGATTTTTTGAACATTTAGTAGAGATCTAAGCACATTCTAAGCATATAGAGGTTAGTTACTACATGTTCTATCATTACCGAGTTATTTGAGTATATTTTATAGAAGTCCTAAATCAAAAATCATGGCATCTTCATCTCGCAGCATGAAAGAAAAGATTAATAAGGAGAAACAAGTTGTTTTGGTTAAGAACTCAACCTGCACTAAGCCCAACTACAAGATACACCCCCAGGATGCATCACAAATAGATAATCAAGGCACATTTTCATTAATCCCACCTAGGGGTTTACTAGTACAAGATGTGTGTGCCTACATTCACTGTAAGATAGGTGGAATAGGTGTTTTTGAGATAATTTCATCTTATCAGAAACTATGCACCAATGGGAAGCTGAAGAATGAGCATAAACATTTGGAAGTTAAAGGGTTAACAAATTCCCTAAATTTCCTGAATGTATTTAGAACTGAATTGATACGTATTGTCTTGAGTTGAGTATATGATGGAAAACTATGGGTGGATGAGCCCAAGAGGATAACAAAGGATGTTATTCATGCTGTGATAGGGTATCCAATATGTGACAAACCTAAAACCCTAAGACATTTACCAAGACTGGATAACGAGAAGTTGACTAAAGAAGAATGGGACGTAGAGGTCTGAAGGTGAACTGTATCAATGATCCAGAACTACAATTTGGATCTTATGTCATTAGCTACAAATTCTTCCAATCTAGCAAATTGAATAGTGTTCATTATGGAGCTATGGATATATCCTATAAGATAGTCAAGAAATGTGTTTAACTTGATCTAGTTGAGCTTCTACAAAGACAACTTGAAGAAAATATGAGAACCATCAGGTCAGCTAAATCCAACACATGTAAGTTTAGTTCCCTACTTCTATGTACATTTTTATACCTATAGAATTTCTTCCCATGAGTCAGTAAAGTCAAGTGGAAGTCAGACCGACCTATCACATTGCAAATCGGTGACTTCATCACAAGCCTAGGAGACAATTTTGTATCAATCATGAATGAATATTTTGCTAAGTTTAAAGCTAGGATGGAAAAGAGATACATAATTCCTAAGAAGTTAGTGGAGAAATACAAAGATGAAATCTATTTTGTGGTAGACAGAGATACAACTTTAATCAAGGAAGAAGCACCAAGGAATGCATGGTTACCCACACTAGATTATGAGTTAATGTTAGTAATAACTAAGAGCAGGGGGGGTGAATCAGTGGCCTCAAACATTTATCTTTTAATCTTTAACCACCAATCAATACACCTTAGATTATTAAGTCCCTACAAGATTTATGCCATGAAATGATTCTAATAGTTGACTTTCTGTCAGTTTACCTTGTCTGTTCTTATTCTCCTTGATAACTGATAAGCATCAAAACTTATTTACCGATAATCAGTAAATATGCAGAGTATACAAATCAATCCAGAAATGCATATGTGAAATGTAAAACAATAAAGTAATAAACCATACACACATAATACATGGATTTTAATGGGGAAACCCTATTAAGGGAAAAACCACTGGGACCGGTGCCCCAAATTTTCACTCTTCTAAAGTGAGCCCTGTTAGAAGCCAACACTGTTAAAGGTCACAAACACACTATTAGGTGTGACCTTGTTAGAGAATTTTATACATAGAGGTTTTCACTTAGTATCTGGCATCTATTTCGCTACCATCCTTGAATCAACCTCCTTCTTAGACCGTCAATAGGCTTTAGGAAAATCTTGCTACCATCCTTGAATCAACCTTCTTCTTAGGCTATCAATAGGCTTTATGCAATTTCAATGCTACTTTCATGAATCAACCTTTTTGGCAATCTGTTAGGATATACCTCAATTATAGAAGATGGTTAATTCTTGCTTTGTTAAGAGACTAGATGCTTCAATGGTTAAACTGAAACATTATGAACTATTTCTAATGCAACTTGAATTGCAGATTTTTAGATCTATTTAAGTACAATACCTCTTTGATCAATGTATGAATTCAATTATTTGTGCTCCACACTTTCTTCTTTGTGATGTTGTGCTTCACTATTTGTTGGTGTCTACAGAATTCCTTAGCTCTCCTTTAGCTTGATTAATCAGTACTGTATGAAGTTATTCTTCATCAATTTCTCTTTAGCATCCTCTTTTTATTCACTCCCCTTCCATGTATGTGATTGCTTGTGATTTGGAAATGAATTATGCTTGTCTCTTATATAGACATGATATTCCTTTATTCTTGACTCTTGATTCTTGATTCTTGATTCTTGATTCTTGGAGTGAAAAATAATCCAGCCAATCTGATTTATGACTTTAACTCCTAATTTATCTCATAGTTATCTTCTTTCCAACTGTATAAATCATCTTTAAATCAATTACTTAACTCTGGGAGAATAAAACAAATAAAACAACTAGTTAATTCTATCTTTAATCTCTGCCAGCTAGATATTTTGTCATTTTCTAAACTCTCTATTCTGTCTGTCAATTCTATAGTTAGTCATCAATGACAGCTGCCAGTTCCATCGATGTAACTCCAGTCAGCTTTGGGATCTTTGTCCATCTGGTATCATTTAATTTTGCTCATCGGGAAACTCTATTTTTAGCTTGTTAGGCATCCTGTGATTTTGCTTCATCGGGAAACTCTGTCTACTGCTCGTCGAGAATCACTGTGACTTTTTCTTTGCCTTTACCGATGGTGTGCACTCTGTCGGTGTTGTCTGTCACTTAGTGAATACTTGAATTTTATGCATTTCTAAAAGCATAATTTTTGCTCCATTGATTCTCTGAAATCTTTGGCATTATGTACATGACCGTACAGATGATATCAAGTTGACATCAATGACAATACAAACCATTAACTATTTTAATGTCTTGCATCATCTTCAACTTAACATTTACCAAACATTCAATCTGTTACATGTCATCAATCTCTCCCTTTGGCATTGATGGCAACATACTATATTATCACACTATACTATTTCTAATACAATATTAAATACATTTGTTGAGATTTATCAAATTACCAAATAGTTTGTTTTGATAACTGATAAAAATGTCTGACCACTGGTAAGCTCTGTGTTAGCTTAGATTTGATTCTTGCAGCTCTTTTTGTTTCTTCTTCTGATGTGTTGTGTACTCTTCTTGTGTCAATTTTTCTATTTTTACTATTCTTCTTCTTTGATGTCTCTGTTTCTTGTCAGCAACTTTCCCTTTGTATATGATTTCTTCATACAAGTTCTCTCTCTTTGGATATGATATCTCCCTATTTGGAGTAGTCTAATAATGAATAATTTATTGTGATAATATGGATACATTCTCTCCCTTTGACAATAATGCCAAACAAATATCTTACAAATATCTGACATTTATGTCAAACAATTGTTTTATTTTATCCATGATAAATTCCTTGAATTTCCCTTATGCATCAGCAATACAACAATATGCTCTGGTGCTTGGTTCTGATATATACCTTTCTGTATATAGATGTAGCTTTGAAGTTCATCTTTTTCCTTGTATCAACATGAATGATATTCTAATAATATATAGGCTGATGCAGCCTTCAGTGTTTTACTGACTGGTAGACAAGGGTTTGACCCCTAGTCTTTTTCTCAAGTACTCAAATGTATCCTTGGGCAGTGGCTTGGTGAAGATATCAGCCAATTGTTTTTTTGATTGCACATACTCAAGTATCACCTCTTTTTCTTTAACTTGTTCTCTTAAATAATGATACTTGATTGCAATGTGTTTTTTCTTAGAATGCATGACTGAATTCTTGAAAATGTTTATTGCACTGGTGTTATCACAATAGATAATCACTGGTTCTGAGATCTTCATATGCATACCTTCTAGCAACTGTTTGATCCATGCAATATTTAAGTAGTTTACAGTAGCAACAACATATTCTTATTTTGTAGTAGACTGAGAGATGCATCTTTTCTTCTTGCTAATCTATGTGACAAGTCTATCACCCATAAAGAATGCTCCTCTAGTTGTGCTCTTCCGGTCATCAAGATTTCTAGCCCAATCAATGTCGATAAACACTTTTAGTTCAAATTTGCCTTCTCTTCTATACCATAAGCCAAATACCTTAGTATTCTTGAGATATCTTAGAATTCTTTTCACAACAATCATATGTGATTCCCTAGGGTTAGCAAAAAATCTAGCAACAATTCCTACTGCATGTACAATATCTGGTCTAGTGTGTACAACATACATGAGTTTTTCTATCATTAATCTATATAAAGTTTGATTTACCTCTGTTGACTTGTCTTACTTTGTTAATTTGCCTCCAGTAGCCATCGGTGTTCCAATAGGTTTGGAATCTTCCATCTTGAATATTTTTAGGACCTCTTTGATGTATTTGGACTGTGTAATGAAAATACCTTCACTTTGTTGAATGATCTATAGACCAAGAAAGAACTTGATCT
>MU225098.1:322237-352720 GCA_018584345.1 Thuja plicata
ATCAACAAATATTTCAGCAATCAAAGTATTAGCATCAGTATCTTCTTTCAAATAAAGATTATTGTTTTCACTAGTCCTTATGAATCCAATACTTATTAGATAGGAATGAAGTCATTCATACCAGGCTGTAGGAGCTTGTTTTAATCCATACAAGGCTTTGTGAATTCTACATACCATGTTCCTCTTATCTAGATCTACAAACCCTTCTGGTTATTCAATGTATACCTCTTCTTCAAGTATTCCATTTAGGAATGATGATTTGACATCCATTTGATATACTTTGAATCCTTTTTATGCAGCATAAGCAAGTAGTATTCTTACTCCTTCTAGCCTAGCAATGAGTGCAAAGGTTTCTCCATAGTCTATACCTTCCTCTTGTGCATACCCCTTGCATACTAGTATTTCTTTGTTCCTTGTAACTTCTGCATTCTCATTCAGGTTATTACTAAATATCTATTTAGTACCGATGACATTCTTGTCATCTGGTCTTGGTGCAAGTGACCATGTTTTGTTCTTCTCAATCTATTCAATCTCATCATTCATATCACTTATCCATTCTTCATTATCTAGTGCAGCATTGACAGATTTTGGCTCATACTCACAAATTAAGCAATTTGAGTTTAAAGACTTACTTCTTGTTCTTGTACCAGCTTTCTTATCTCCTATGATCTGGTGCTCTGGATGGTTCCTTCTTACATATCTTGTAAGTATAGGTATAGCTCTCTATTTATCAGCTTGATCTTCATTACCTTTCACATTATTTTAATCATTATCCTGACCATTGGTAACAACATTCTGACCGTCGATTGCAACATTTTGTTTTTCTGGAATTAAGCACTGTTGCTCGGGTAGAGTTATGGGTTCTTCACAATATACAAACTTGTTGTAGTCTTTTGGTTCTTTTTTCCTTTCTAGGTCATTCTTTTCTGCAAATTCATCAATCTTCACATTTGCACTTTCAACTATTTTGTTAGAAGCCTTGATAAGACATTTAAAAGCTTTGCTCTTGGTAGAATACCCCAGAAAAATACCTTCATCACTTTTGGCATCAAGCTTTCCATTTCTATCATCCTTTAAGACATAACATTGACTACCAAATATTTTGAAGTAACTTACATTGGGTGTTTTACCATACCATAGCTCATAAGGTGTCTTCTGTGTGTCCTTCTTCAATTGTACTCTATTAAGTGTATAAATAGCAGTGGTGACAGCTTCCCTCCATAATATTTGGGTGATGTCCTTCTCTATCATCAGTGTTCTTGGACAATAAACTATTGATTTGTTTCTTCTCTCAGCAATCCCATTTTGTTGTGGTGTTCTTGGTGCAGAAACCTATCTTTTTATACCATGCTCATTATAGAAATTAGTGAATTCATTTGATATAAATTCTCCTCCTCTATCTGATCTCAAACATTTTAGATCCTTGCCACTTTGTATTTCTATCATAGCCTTATACCACTTAAACATCTTGAATGCTTTAGATTTTTCTTTTAGAAATATGACTGTCATCATTCTAGAGTAATCATCAACAAAGAGAATAAAATATATATCTCCATAATAACTCTTCATCCTCATAGGTCCACATAAATCAGTATGGACTAATTCTAGAATATCATCAGATGTATGGGTTTTACTTTTGAAACTAGAGTTTGTAATTTTACCTTTTTGACAATTCTTGCACATGATGTTGTTTGGCTTTGTCATCGTTGGTAAGCAACTTACACTTCTCCTGCTTATTTTCATCATGTTGTCAAAATTTGCATGACATAATCTTTTGTGCCACAACCATTTGTATTCATTTCTAGTCATTAAGAAAGTGCTATTAGTATCATTTAGATAGAATAAGTTACCTTTAGTGTGTTCACTGGTACCAATCAGTTTTTCTTATTCATTAAAGATCTTTGCCTTCTTGTTCTCAAATGCTACTCTGTGACCTAAATTATTCAGCTGAGAAACACTCAACAGATTGTAATTCAATCCTTTTACCCAATAAGCATTTTCACATTTAATCAGGTTATTCAATATTATTGTTCCTTTACCTTTAACTGGACAAGGTGTATCATTTCCCATTCTTACTATACCACCATTATAATATTCAAAAGTGTTAAAAAATTTTTTATCACCGGTCATATGGTGAGTGTAGACACTATCTATAATCTAGATATCATTCTTACTAATTTTAGATATGAGTACAGTTTCTTCATACCATTCATCTTCATTTGAATCATCCTTCACAACTACAAATACCATCTCGATGTCATCATCATGTTTGGTGTCAGTATCTTCATCTTTACAAGTAGCCATGTAACTAGCCTTCTTTCCTTTATCCTTTTAGTCTCGAGTATCCTTCCTTTCTGATTGTCAGTAACCTCTGTAATCTTTATTATCACCTCTATCAAATTTATTCTCAAAATATTTTTCATTACTTCTGTCATCTTTTCTTCTATTAGGACATCTTGCAGCAAAGTGTCCAATTTCTTTACAATTAAAGCATACAAGTGGTAACTTGCCTTTGTATTTACCTTTGCCTCTTTGTATTCTTCTAGCCATAAGTGCTTCTGTTTCATCTAGATCTTCTTCTTCACTTTCACTTTCATTGTCCCTTCTAGATGAGTATCTATGATTGGATTTTCTTATTTTAATAGAAGACTTGAATGCAGACTCTAAAGTTGGTAAAACACTATTGTCAAAGTTACTCATCTCAAATGAAATTAGTCTACCAATTAGACTATCAGGAGTAACTATATTCTTTTCTACTGCTCTAATTTTTTGAATAGTAGAAACTCTAGTAGCATATATAGACAATAAGGTTCTTAAGATTTTGTTTACCACTGTTTCCTCTTCAAGTGTACCTCCAACACCTCATATAGCATTGACTATTTTTATTCTTGTGATGTATTGTGTGATGTTTTCTCCTTCTTTCATTTTGAGATCATCAAAATTTCCTCTAAGGATTTCTACCTTCGCTCTCAGAACATTTGTATGAACTCCATGTACAAGCTTCAGTTTGTCCCACATTTTCTTTGCAGTTGTGCAATCTTTGACATCTTCAAATTCAGCATCGAAGAGAGAGGAAGAAATCTCTATAACCATGCAGTTATGCTCATGCTTCACTCTCAATTGATCTACTATCAATGGTCCTATAGGCAACACATATTCAGTATCTAAGTATTGAGTAACATCATTACCAATACCTGATAAGTAGAGTCTTATCCTTCTTTGCCATGAAGCAAAGTTGTCTTTGTTCAACTTGGCCACATCTCATCTGTTCATCTTATGTCCTTTACTTAGGTCTTGAAACCTTCCTTCTAAGCACACAAGCTTTGATACCAATTGTTAGTAATAAATAAGATGGGGGGGGGGGGGGGGGAATTANGTGAATTAGTGGCCTCAAACATTTATCTTTTAATCTTTAACCACCAATCAATACACCTCAGATTATTAAGTCCCTACAAGATGTATGCCATGAAATAATTCTAATAATTGGTTGTTTGTCAGTTTACCTTGTTTGTCCTTATTCTCCTTAATAACTGATAAGCAAAAAAACTTGTTTATCAATACTCAATAAATATGTAGAGTGTACCAATCAATCCAGAAATGCATATGTGAAATGTAAAACAATAAAGTAATAAACCATACACACATAACACATAGATTTTAATGTGGAAACCCTATTAAAGGAAAAACCACTAGGACTAGTACCCCAAATTTTCACTCTTTTGAAGTGAGCCTTGTTAGGAGCCAACCCTATTAAAGGTTACAAACACACTGTTATGTGCAACCTTGTTAGAATATTTTATACATAGAGGTTGTTACTTAGTATCTGACATCTATTTTTCTACCATCCTTGAATCAGCCTCCTTCTTAGACTATCAATAGGCTTTAGGAAAATCTTGCTACCATCCTTGAATCAACCTTCTTCATAGGCTGCCAATAGGCTTTATGCAATTTCAATGCTACTTTCATGAATCAACCTTTTTGGCAATCTGTTAGAATATACCTCAATTATAGAAGATAGTTACGTCCTACTTTGTTAAGAGACTTGATTCTTCAATGGTTAAACTGAAACATTATGACCTATTTCTAATGCAACTTGAATTGCATATTTTCAGATCTATTTAAGTACAATACCTCTTTCATCAATGTATCAATTCAATTCTTTGTGCTCAACACTTTTTCCTCTATGATGTTGTGCTTCACTGTTCATTGGTGTCTACAAAATTCCTTAGGTCTCCTTCAACTTGATTGATCAGGACTGTATGAAGTTATTCTTCATCAGTTTCTCTTCAGCATCCTCTTTTTATTCACTCCCCTTCTATGTATGTGATTGCTTGTGATTTGGAAATGAATTATGCATGTCTCTTATATAGACATGATACTCCTTTATTCTTGATTCTTGATTCTTGGCATGAAAAACAATCCAGGCAATCTGATTTATGGCTTTAACTCCTAATTTATCTTGTAGTTATCTTCTTTCCCACTATATAAATCATCTTTAAATCAATTACTTAACTCTAGGTGAATAAAAAAAATAAAACAAATAGTTAAGTCTATATTTAAGCTCTGCCAACTAGATATTTTGTCATTTTCTAAACTCTCTGTTATGTCGGTCAATTCTACAGTTAGTCGTCGGTGACAACTACTAGTTCTGTTGATGTAACTTCAGTCAGCTTCAGGATATCTATCTTTCGGGCATCATTGAATTTTTCTCGTCAGACAACTCTATTTTCTGCTCATCGGGCATTCAATGATTTTGCTTCATCGAGCAACTTTTTCTACTACTCATCGGGTATCACTGTGACTTTTTCTTTTCCTTTACTGATGGTGTGCACTCCATCGGTGTTGTCTGTCACTTAGTGAATACTTGACTTTTATGCATTGATGAAAGCATAATCTCTGTTCCATTGATTCTCTAAAGTCTTTGGCATTATGTACATGACCATATAGATGATATCAAGTTGGCATCAATGAAAATACAAACCATTAACTATTTTAAAGTCTTGTATCATCTTCAACTTAACATTTACCAAACATTCAATCAGTTACATGTCATTAGTTAGATATTGATGTTTCTTCAGAAGCTATTGAAAAACTATTGAATAAACCATTTGATTCATCTTCCAAGAGATTTTACAGGTATGATGAAGTCAAAATCCGCATATCTATTGGTCTTCAAGTATAGAAAATCACAAAGAAAAATACAAAAATTGGTAAAACATTGAAGAGGAAACTTGAAATTGAAGATGAACATTTGGATAAATCAAAAGATGAAACTAAGGAGAAGACTTCAGTTGATCAAGGAGAAGAACCTACACATGATACTGATGCCACCGGGTCAGATGAACCAAAAGCTAAGGCACCAAAGGCCAAACGGGGAAAAGGTATGAAGACTGAGTCTCCACCCAAGAAAAGACCACAGTTGGTGACTAAGGATTCACCACCTTTGAAGAAAGGTGTAGAAAAAATCACAAGACCCTTACCTAATTTTACATACCAAATGAGGAAATAGAAGGGCATAACTGAGGATCCTGCATTGAGAAAGAGGAAGAGATATGTAAGGAACAAGGATGATAAGGATGATTCTAATGAGAATCCTGATCAATTCAAAGTTGTCCATGATAAATCGACACAAACAATTGATGAAATTGTAAAAGCAATTAGATCAACTAGACAGCTTGGACATTGTTAGAAATTATAAAAAAGAAGTAGAGAAAATGAAAGAATCCAAGTGTGAGTGCATGAAAGAAATTTACCAAGTTAACTAAGAGAGATAATGAGGAATTGCTACAAGGAATCAAGCCAAGAGATCCCCAAAAAGCTCCAAGAATCAAGATAAGAACACAAGGATTTGAAAGGGGAAAAACAAGAAAAACCCCTTGTGAAGTATATGAATATGGCACAAGGCCTAAAGAATGAGAGGAATGAGCTTAATAAAATATTGAGAGCAAGATAAGAATGTGAGGAGAAGTGAAAAAGAAGAGAAGATTATTTAGCGAGTGTGTGAGAGGCATATCTTAAGTAGAGATGAGTGGAGGAGTTTTCATGTAACTCCTATCTTCTATGAATGTCACATTCATATTTAGTGTGCGACAAATGTGATATTCCTCTTAAGGAGGAATATCTATTTTCCTTATTAAAGGAAATACAAAATATTGACATGTCCTCCTACTTGGACTAGAGGACAAATACAAATAAGGATACCTTGGTTTATCCTTTAATTACATATTTTAAACCAAGGAAAGATTAATTCTAATACCCCCCTTTAATCTTTACTTGGGGGATTTACATCAAGGGAATTAAACCCAAATTTTTACAGTGAGAGTGAAATGTCTCTTTACAAAATCTGCAACTCGGTCTTCAATATAGGGAAGAGATTTGATTGTCTTAATTCAAGTCTTGAAGTAGTCATCTTGAAGTAATAGGACATGTGAAGAGGAATTGATTCCATAAGTGGGCCTTGAAGATTCACCTAAAACAAAGAAACATAGAAACACAAACCAAGGAACATATCCACAAGAAGAATATAGTCTAATATTCAAGTTAGTGTAACTTTGAAACTATCATATCAGAAAATATCTTTAAATAAATGCATGATATGTCATCTGTTAGGGATTTTTCTTGTATGAATCATAGTGCTTGAAATGACTACTTGTACACTATGCCTTCTAATACTGATTCAGAGACAAGAAATGTCTAATTTCTAAGGATTGGATAAGATCCTTCTTCATTTTTGAGTTCCACCTATACTCAGGTAGGCTTTACCTCTTTATGATGACTGATTACACAGTATATATTAATGTGGACACTGATTTGCTATGTACCTTTGTTAAACCAACTTATGAAACACCTTGCAAATGATCAAGCATAACCCAAATGCAAAATTTTACCATACAAACCTTGGTTGTAAATATAGCAAGAACCAGTGATATAAGGACTTTCATCCTTCTTCCTTTTTAGGAGGGATAACCTAATTGATTCAGTCTCCAAGGAATCACTAAAATGGACACTATCCTGCTGATATGAGTCCCTAATGAGTTTAGTTTGTTTTTTCTGAGTAATAGAAGTATTTTGATTAAAATAATCATGAAATTTTTTTAAAATTTTGGATGATGATGGATTACTAGACCAAAACCTAGATCAGTGCCTATCTCTTGGGTTACAGAGTCAATAAGCTCAAGTCTCATAGAAACAAAATACCATATGTTTTCTTACAACATACATGCAATTCAGATAAATGCCTTACAAATTATCTAGTTACCTCTAAAATACTGTATCAAATCTTTAAATACTATTATGCTCCCTGAAATTACCTACAAAACTTAGTTCTTTACATGAAAGAAACTTGTAAGCAATTAAATAGTTACCTTATAACCAAAATTCTTCATACTACCTTGCAAACTTAAGCATAAAAAAAAAATACACAGGAAATAAAGAGACAATGATAGAGAAGAGTAAAATTGCACTGTATTTTATTGATATGATCCTTCTTTCATACATAGAAAAGCTTTGAAACTTAAAAACACAGACACTAATTTAGAAAGTCTAATCTTTCAATATATTTCATCCCCCCTTTACAAAATAAAACTTTTCCTATTTATAGGTTCTTAACCATCTTGGAATCCTTTTCTTTTAGGCTGCAACAAGCTTCAGATGGTCTCAGAAAACCTAACCCTAAAACTACAGAAAAGACAAAAAGAGAGAGAGAAGAAGTGGTGGAATGACCAAGTCAAAAGATGAAAATAGATATTCTTTGTTCATCTCCCAGTCTGGTGACTTCATTCTGATAATATACATGGTGGCTGGTAGCATTTATGTTGATTCTGGATGACCATGCTTACATACTCACCTACACCTTCCTTTAGTAATAACTGACTTCTTTATCTTCAATAGTGAGGCACCAAGTGCTCACCTTTACTAATCATCCAAGATTTCCTCCTCAACTATTGGCTTCTTTCTCTTAGGCGTGGTCATCAATTCCCATGCTTACACTTCATCATCTACTGGCCATTTGAAGTCTTGAGTACTTTGTACTTGTGCCTTTTGCCTGTCCCCTCTAACATCAGTGATGTTCTTAACATCTACTAGAAACTTGTTGATGTTAGTTTCTGCCTTGAAAGCTTCATCCAATATCTTATTGAATCCTTCTATATCCACATCTTTCCCCAAGATAAATGCCTCATCACTAGGTATTTTGCTGTCAAATTAATTCCTCTAGGCATCTAAGGCCTTTACTTGATCTTCATCTCCCCTTAAAGAACCTAAACAAATCTATTAAAATCAGCAGAAAAGAGGCTTAATTTAATCTCTATTTGATTCAATTTGCCTTTAAATAATGAGAGAGCAATATTGACCCTTTTGATCTCATCTTCAACCTCTATCACTATCTCTGCCAAATTTGACCTCAGGGCTTGTAAAGATGCAAGCTTCTCAAACAATTGTACCCTGGTGGACCATTTAGTAAAATAGGGGTTTAAGATAGCAAGATACCCCATGACCTCAACATGCAAAGCTGACAACTTATTATAGGCATTAAGCACAAAATCAGTCTTATCCTTCAAGACCTCAATTCTATGTTGTAGAATACCTCTTAATGCTCTCAAGGTAATTTCATTTCTTTTTTCTCCTTCATCCTTTTCCTCAACCACCTCTTTTGATTTGGCTTTATCCTCAATCTACAATGGTTGTGGTTGTCCAGGCACATATTCCACCTCAGGATTCTCCTCTAATTCCTTCATCAACCTTTGAATCACCTAATATTTCTGGTGTATTTGGATATGGCACATTTCCCAATCTTTAGCCAATGCACTTGTTTCTTCTAACAATTTTCTACACTGATCAGACAACTACTTAGTTTTATCCTCATTTAAGTGAGCCCAATGTGTCATGATTTGGGATATTTCTAAATCCCCTATATTTTGCATTGTCTACAGCATTTGATTACCTACCATGTTCTCCTTGATGTCTACCAGATGAGGCTTTTGATCCTTTGGACATAGGCTCCACATTGCAAAAGCATGAGATTTTGGGTTATACCCAAATCCCTTGATTACATCCCCCATCCGTACTTCACTGGCCATATTGAGATTAGGGTGCTTTTTGATTTGGTCAATTATGAAGGTAGATGCTAAGTCCCATCCCTCCGCTAATAGTATGCCACTTCCTAACACCATTTTCCTGGCTTTCTCAGGTGAGATATCCTCACTTTCTGGGTCATAAGACTGCAGGGCCACTAGGGCTTCATTTATTATTGTCTCTTTTCCATCAATAGTCAATTGAGCTCTTATCTGCTCCTTCTTATACCATCTTAGGAAGTCTTTAAACTCCTCAGTCTTGACAAAGTTGTCATCATTCAAAAATTGTTGTTGATGGATCAACCTTTCATCAACACAGGCCTTAAGAGGCAATTCAACCTTCTCCTCCAAATCAAGCTATTGTCTCTTGCCCTCCCTGATCAATTTTCTCAGGTTATGGTCATATAACCTATTCCTATAACTAGGGCTCTTGCCTTATCCTTCTTCTTCTCCTACCCCTCAACTAAAGGTTGGCCAATTTCCATTTTTTTTCCTCTTAGCAGTAGGCTCTTCTAGCTCATCAGGTTGTATGTCCACTATTAAGTTAACAATGTGGCCCTCTATTCCCTAGAGCTATGGTATCTCAACAACATCTTGCTGAGGTTGAACGTATATAGTAGGATAGGCATTAACTGTCACTACTACTATCATATTCAGACTCTGAATGGTTTGACCCTTGGGCACCTTTTTTATCAAGAACAGTCTCAAGTTGTTCAGTGAGCACATAATAATTATCAATCTTGGCCTTAATCTTGTCAAAATATGGGAGATCAGGGTAAAAACCCCCAAAAGCTAGCTCATTCCTTTTGATTTTCCTTTCAAGGTCCAGAAGCTCCTGAATCCTTGTTCTTCTTGTCTTAATCTCATCTTTATCCAGAATGTTCCTTGTTGCATCCTCCTTAATGCATTCACAATGAACATTGGTATTGGGGATTGTTGGAGTATATAATTTTCTTACCCCTACCATGAAGCCTTCAGGGTCAATGTATCTATAAGCTGCTACCCCCATTTTGCATCCCTCGAACCACTAGCTAACTGCATCAATACCACCTTTACCAATTGTGAAATTAGAAATTCTGAATTGCCTAGGGGTTAAGGTCCCCTTCTTATGTGGTGCAAAATGCTCATTATCTGTTAACAATAGTTGGCATATGAATTCCATTTTTGTCACCCTCGCTGGTACATGGTAAGGCAAGACATGAGGTGGATGAATACATCTATATACCTTGATAATGGTATAATTATCTTCCAAGAAGAAATCACCCCAATTATGATCTCCCTCCCATTTGTCCAAGTATTCATTTGACCTCAGCAATTGCATGACCTTAATTGGGACCCTTTTCATGCTGATACCCAGACTTTGTACCATTGGGTATACAATCCAATTCTGGAAAGCACAATAATCACAATCCTTAGATGTGTAATTCCAAATCCTCACCCAAAACTAGATAGGATTAGGTCCATCCTGATAAAACCTCTGAGGAGCCAAATTACTCACATCCATGATCACAAAATTAAAGTATAACAGTAGATGCATGAGGATGGAATAATGGAAGAACTTGGGTTCTTTTTACTTAGGCTCCTTCATCTTCTTTTTAGTTTCTATGAATCCCTCATCCATCTGGTCTATGATATGTTGTATATAATCATAGCTGGTGTTAGAATGCACCTCCTGTAAATCCAACACCATCATCAATATCCCAGCATTTATCTTTTCTGCTTCCCCATCTATCCCCAGCACTCTACATAGGGCATAGGAAATGTACTTTATGTAAAAATGTAAGTCCTTGTAATAATAAGGGCTTGTCCCAGACATAGGGTTCAAATATTTTCTCACTTCCTTAAGCATGTGCTTCTGCAACTGTCCTCTAGCAATACCAGGCTTTAACTTATATCTCTGTTCCTGTTTAGTCATGTCAATTTTGGAGGACATGGTGCTATACAGGCCAAAAGCTTGCATGAAAGAATTCCTATTGAGGATGAGAAAGGCAATGCCATCATCTCTTTTAATTGTTTTGGACAAAACATCATAATGACTTGCGAGGCCTAAAAACAAATCTACATCTATGTAGACATTAGGAACAATTAACCTAGCCAGGCCACAGGTCCAAGGGTTTGAAACTGGGATGGCTTTATTAGAATTCTTGTAAAAGAAAGTAAAGATTGAAAAACTTGTTGTTCCTAGAGTGTCAGCATCTCTTATATCATAGTAGTCATCTCTGAGCACATTAGCATTTTCTCTTTTATTCTGAGTTGAACCCGACAGCAACCTGAGGAACTCATCAGAATAATTTTATTTCCCCTTTGTCTCTTCTTCTACCTTTTCATTCCTACCACTGGTTGAAGCTACACTAACTGCTCTACTCATGTTTGTTGTGTTTGAATCCCTCTTTCTTTTACCAATATTGAAACAAATCTATCACCCAGACTCACTCACTTCTCTGTGCATAATTCTTAGGAATTCAGTGACCTTTTACCAATGGAAAACTCTGCAATTCTCTAATTTCTTCTCTCTTTTCTAAACACTTAGTGCTTCTTCATTCTAGAATTCTGAAAGCAAGATAAATGAAAATGAATTCATAATCAGTTCTTTATGGTAACTGTTCCAAGTACATGGCTCATCATTTGAAAAAACATCAGTTCTGTCTTTAATTCAACGTGCTGTAGAATTAATTGAAAACCTAGCCATAGTCCCATGAGTGTGACAGGAAATCAAATTCATAAAACTAAATCCTCAGAAAAACCTTATAAAATTTGAATGAGATGACGTGTCTCCATATGATTGGCTCTTTTTCATACATCTCAGCTACCCTTTTTTACACAGTAATCAATATCTAGGCCTATTATTGGACGATGAATGATTCATATTGTCATGTCAGACACTGCTGCCTTTTCTTAAGATTTGATACCAGGTGCCCATGCGACTGTACATAATCTCTTTATCGCTGACCCAAGTCCTTAACCCGTGATTCTTCTAGAGACATAGCGACCATGTAACTTTCCTTGTCTTAGTTAACCAAAGTTACCATCTGGAAATCACGCGACAGTGAAGAAATCAAAGTCGCAGGACGTCAGAACTAACTCATATCCTTTTTGGAGACTACGCGACTAACTATCATCTTTGGCTTTTATGGTTATCTCCTAATCGCTGAGTGTTTTCTTTCTTTTGCAAGACCCCACAACTACCTATATTCACTCAATTGTAGAACACATGCTAAATATCAACACCTTCTAAGACAACGTGATAGGTACTTTACCCTTTATTTCATCTGATGACTATGTGACATACCCTTATCTCCAAGTCATGAGCACTTTTCCTTTTGGACTCTTTTATTCAAAGACTTTGCAACTACCGTAGGATCTCTTAATCACTTCATCTGACAGCTGCCGCTAAATCGCAAAGTAATTAATTATACCCTTAAATTCTTTAGAGACTATGCGACAAACAAAGACCCTTATACTTAGTCTTGTAGTTGCTAAATAGTCTCTTACCATCTGGCGACCACGCGAAAAGCCTTTAAAATCAACTTAACTTTTGACACGTGTCTCATTGATTACTTGTCTCTATATCATAGAATGGAAAGATAGCTCATCATTTCAATATGGTGACAAACAGACTGTGTTTCATCTTAAACCGCATATGGTTAGTCGTGAAGTCTCGACATCTTTCCCTTAACTGCCATCCTTTCTAGAGACCATGCGACTAAAACCAATTTTCATTCATTTAATCACAGATCAATCTAGCGATTAGGTGACATAAAGAAATCACTAATTCTCATGATGAACCTTTGACTGGTGATCTTTTCTTGTGACATTACGACCTATCTTTGGGTCCCTTCATATACTGCTAACTTGTTTAGTCATTCCATGACTACGCAATATGAAGAAATCTCAAAGTCTCTAAAAGCAAAAGGAATATTCTAAATTTGTGAGAGACTACGCGACACAAGCTAATCGCCAAGTCTAGAAGAAAAAGGGAATATGTCATTTGGGTTATGCGACTAGGCGATCAAACTTGTGACACATGACTTAAGTGATTTCAAAAAGTAACGCCAAAATAGAAGTGATAGACATCTTAGGGTTTCTTTCAATTCTGCAGACCAAACAAAACCTAGGGTTTCAAGGTTTTTGCAATTTTTCAAGGATTCTAACCTGAAAACCTAAATATTTTGATAGGGAAAAGACACATAAGCTAAGAAACTTCTACTTCAGGCAAGAAACAAGAATGAGGACAACAAAAACTTTTAGGAATCAGACCAAAACTAGAAATACAACCAACATCATCAAAATAAAGGAGCTAAACATGAAATAAAGGTACACCAAAAGGTCAAGGTACCATAAAGAATAATCATCCTCTCATCTCAAAATAAATATGCTAATGCAAAAATGAGGCATGCATCAACATTGCATCAATCACATCAATATAGATAGTCCATTATTGAGTTACTGCAAGTGAATGGGTAGCTAATCCATAACCTGCATGACTCATGATCTAATAAATGAAGAATAAAAACTCATCATATTAGTAAGGTTGAAAAAGAAGAGCGAGGGAGAAGAAACCATACTTCAAGTAGAACATATATCTCAAGCACCAATAAGTATTTGAATAGATTAGCCAATCATGACTACACTTATGAACCATTAGCAATGAACCATTAAGGAGATGATAATTTAAACCAACATTAAGATTTACATAAATTGAACTAAGGATTAAGAGAGAGAGAGAGAGAGAACTATATAACATATACCTGCCAATCATATGAGAAATCCAACAAAATTCAAGAAGGATTTCAAGAACAACAACTTCACCAAAAAAAATCAATGGAACAAGTTGATAAACATCAACTGCAGTAAGTGCATCCACTGCATCTTACAAATGGAACAAGTTGATCAAAATCAACTGAAGTAAGTGCATCCATTGCATCTTACAAATGGGACAAGTTGATCAACATCAAATGAATTAAGTGCATCCATTGCATCTTACATATGGAACAAGTTGATAAACATCAACCGAGTAAGTGAATCTATTGCATCTTACAGATGGAACATGTTGATAAACATCAACTGAGTAAGTGTAACCCAATGCAACTTACAAATAAAACAAGTTGATCAACATCAACTAAAGTAAGTGCATCCATTGCATCTTACAGATGGAACAAGTTGATAAACATCAATTGAGTGATTGCAACCTAGTGCAACTTACAAATGGAACAATAGATCAAAAGGAACTCATAAAAGATACAACAATAGATCATATAAAATATGAGATAAATTAATGTAAATAGTGAAACAAACCATAGGAAGGCAAAGTAGAATGATTACTTGAACAAATTAAAATCTTTTCAACATGAAGGACATAAGAGAACAATTTATAATTCTAAAGAAAGGAATACCCCCTGAAGATGCACCATATCACTAAAAAGGGCTAGTAGCATTATGACAAATTGTAAATGCATGACAGGATTGATTACCATTATCCTCCTTAGAATTAGAAGATTGATTTTGATTCATGTGTCTATTATCCTTTTTCTTTTTAAAGTAATTATTAGTAACATGACCGTCTTTCCCACAATAGGTGCAATGGGGTCTTTGATGATTTGAGTTATGATTATTATGATTGTTATTATGAGAATAATTATAAGAGGCATTATTATTATGAGTATGTGATTTATAAGTTTGATTTTGAGCTTTAGACATAAAAGCATGTTCAAAAGTTTTAATAGTACCAAATTGCAATAATTTAGCCTCCTCTTGATGTAACAAATTTTGAAAGATTGCATAAGTTAAATAAGGAGCTAAAGTAGGAATAGCAAGCTAAGAGTGAATGTTAGTGATAAATTGCTAAAACTCTTTAGGAAGGCATTTCTTAAGAATAATAGTAGTTAATCTAATATCACTTAAACTAACATTAACACCACTTAGTTGAGTTTTAATTGCATCAAACTTAATTAAAAATTCATCCATATTTTTAAAATCATTATACCTTAAGTCCTCGAAGTTGTCTTGGAGTTGAATCTTACGAAATTCAGATAATCTATCATAAGTCTATTGCAAAATGGCCCACGCTTCATGAGTTTTGGTGCAATGTCCAATTAGGACATATAGAATAGGAATGATGGAGAGACCAATCAAACCAAGAGCTTCTTCATTTTTTGTTTTCCATGCATCTTTTTCTGCTTGTGAAGCAGAGGTAGTTGGTTCAATGGAAGCATCTGTAGAAACTTCAAGAAGATGTTTAAAATGAAATAGAAATGAAACATGTGTTTTCCATTGATGATAATTAGAGCTATTTAGTTTAATTTCTGGAATTAGAGTAGACATGTTGAAAGTAGCAAAATAATGATATCAAAATTACTATGAGATTAACTATGAACTTGAAATTTTAAGGAAATTTAAAATTTTATTAAATGCTTAAAAAAAGGTGCTAGAATTGATGAAAAGATATATTAAGAGTGAAATTTTGAATAAAAAGATATATGGGACAATGCTTAACAGCTAATTTTGATTTGATTACACAAAATTATATAAACAAAAAATTTGTTAAACTGAAACTATGATAAAATTAATGAGAAGTTAAACTTGAATAATTGAATTAAGTTTTAAACTAAGAAATAGATAAAATGAATTAAACTAATGGAGAGTAATTACAGATTTGACTAAATTTAAAAAGAGATTTATATGAGTCAAAGAATATGCAAAATACACTAAAATTAGATAAATCACAGAGATATCATGAATCTCAAAGAATTTTTTTTTTTTAAAACTACAAAATACAAATAGAAGAAACTTGTTGCAGCCTGAAAAAAGAGTTAGAGAGAAAATCAGAGAATATCAGAGAAATAATATCAAAGAATATTTAATTATTACTAAGAAATATGCTATAAAAATAGATGTAATGATAACTTGCAATGAAATGATTAAACTGCAAGTGAATTATTAAAATGCAAAGATTTGACTGTTTCAAAAATACAGTCCTAGTACGGGGGTCATATCTCCCAAATGAACAGTTGGATTGTGATAAATTTAAAATATGTGTTGAAAAACCTAATTATGAAGGCTCTCATTAGGGCGATTGAAAAAATAACATTTGAAACAAAATTTATGATCTACTAAGTACGGGTCTATAAAACTGTCTTCAAAATGACAGTCACAGAATTGTTTAAATAGTTTGCAAAGAAGAAAATATATAATAATAGAGATAAAAATAGAGATTTAGATCAATGAAAGAGATAATATATCTAGAGATCTAATATCAGAGATCTAGTGTCAAGATGAAATAACAAAGATGCTGAGAATGAAAGGAAATCAGTAAACCAAATGCTGAAAACTAGTATAAATAAACCTGCACATCAAGCACTTAGCAGAGCGATAGAGATAATGGATTTAAACTTGAAATATACAGATCTGAAAATGAAATATAACCCTGCAAATGAGATAGTTAGAAAAATTCATGAAAATGCATGAGAAGGAAAGCCCTTGCAGTTGTCCGATTGAGGGAGTAATAAGTATTAGATTTAAATATTGATTTAAAGATAAAAATAGAACATACAAATTTTAAATCTTCCCTTGTGGCTGCCTGACACAGAGAAGGATTAGTACTTTAAAAAAACTTGAAAAAGAGATGAATGAACTTAGTTTGCAAAAATAGAGAGAAATCCCTGAAAACAAAAGTTAGATCAACAACAAAATCTGATTTCTTCTCCTCATTGGAGATATCTTTCACCTATTCCTGATGCACACTCAAAACAAGGATTAAACCAGCTTTGATACCATGTTTGAAATTATAAAAAAGAAGTAGAGAAAATGAAATAATCCAAGTGTGAGTGCATGAAAGAAATTTACCAAGTTAACAAAGAGAGATAGTGAGGAATTTCTACAAGGAATCAAGCAAAGAGATCACCAAAATGCTCCAAGAATCAAGACAAGAACACAAGGATTTGAAAGGGCAAAAACAAGAAAAACCCCTTGTGAAGTATATGAATATGGCACAAGGCCTAAAGAATGAGAGCAATGAGCTCAATACAATATTGAGAGCAAGATAAGAATGTGAGGAGAAGTGAGAAAGGAGAAGATTATTTAGCAAGTGTGTGAGAGGCATCTCTTAAGTAGAGATGAGTGGAGGAGTTTGCATGTAACTCCCATCTTCTATGAACTCTACATTCATATTGTGTGTGTGACAAATGTGAGATTCCTGTTAAGGAGGAATATCTATTTTCCTTATTAAAAGAAATACAAAATAGTGACATGTCCTCCTACTTGGACTAGAGGACAAATACAAATAAGGATACCTTGGTTTATCCTTTAATTACATATTTTCAACCAAGGAAAGATTAATTCTAACAGACATCCTAAGATACAAGTGTACGAAGATCTATCTATCGAGAACCAGGTGAAACTTGAAGAAGCAATCATAGGTATGATGATCAATATCAAATAAGTACCAGTTGAATTTGCTACTTGTATTCCCTCTTTATTGTATGAGAAAATATCATCATGTTGGACATATGCACTCAACACTGAGAAACAAACAAGAGAAGTAGCTCTCAGTCTTATTAAGACAGATTATACAGTTGAGCAGATAGATAATTTAATGAAGCAGTATGCCAAGGAATTTCCTAAGAAGGAAAGGACATTGAATATCTGGCAAGGAAACTTGAAGGAAGTGGATACTGAGAGTACCCAGATATGGAACAAACTACTAAATCCACTAATGGACACAATGGACATTGTGGAAGCACAATACACTACATACACAGTCGATACCAAAAAAGATCAACCTAGTAAAGATCAAATTAATCTTAATGATGCAGATGTCAGTAATGTACTGGATGGGATTCCTCAAATTTTGACTAACATGAGTCACCTGGATATTATAATAAATGATGTTACAAATGGAGATCCTGATGATAAAGAAAAGGAAGATGAGACAGTTGGTGTGACCAAGCAAATAGATGAGAAGGACACATCAAATGTCCCCCAAACTAACATATTAGGCCATTTACCTATTTTGGTCTAGGAAATTAAGATTGAGACCAAAGTGCAGCAAAAGACACCTGAGCAAATCAAAGATACAAATGAAGACAAGGGTGATCAAAAAGGTAAATAGACCGAGCAAAGTGGTGGAACTACACAAGTTGATGAGCCAAAAGACATCATAGATGCAGAAAGAAAAGATGAAGGTAACACAGAGACTCCTAAAAAAATAGTAGATACTTCTACTATAGACACTAGGTTGGTTACTAAGGCATCTCAACAAGCACTCACACCGAGTACCAAGCCAACAAAGACAAAATCTAAGCAAAAGGCTCAATTAACTTTAACTTTATCTGCATGCAATAGTATTAAAAATAAGAAGAAAAAGAAGAAGAAAGGAAGAAAAGCACCAGTAAATTTGGATGAAGTTATAGAGATTCTAGAATGGGAACCTAAAACACTTGACCCGAATACATTGAAGACATATGGTGAGTTATGCACTTAGAAAGTAACATAGGACAAATTGAGGAAAGAAATCAAGAATACGCAAGTATTAGAAGCTACAAAGGATATTGTTATGCAATTTTTTCTTGATTCAAACATTGATGAGTCATCCCCCATACTCAGCCAACATGCAATGCTCACCGAGGCCATTATAAAATCGGGCATTGATGCCAAGTAGAGACTAGAAGAGAAATCATAGAAGAAGATCCAATACAAGGTTATAAAGAAGATCAGCCAAGCATTGGTAGTTAATATGGTAACTTTATCTGAATCTATAAGTGGTTTTGAAAATGTCATATCTGAAGCCATCAAAATCCTATAGAAGCTATGCACATTAGATCACTTCACTACCCATGTTATTCAAAAGATAAAGAAGATCGACCAAGATCTAATTAATAGTGCAAACAATATATCAACCAAGGACAATGTTATTAGGATTGGATAATACGAAGAGGGGGTGAATTAGTATTATAGCACTTAATTAAACTCTTTGAACAACCACTTAAACATTAACCATACAATTGCAGTAAATAAAAGAACATAAGAAAATGACATAGAACTCATAACACCATGTTTTATTTATGAGGAAACCCTAGCCAAGGGAAAATCCTGATGGGGATGATACCCACAAGCATGTACTAAAGTATAATATCCCTGTTAGGAGACCTATCCCTATTAGGAGCTAAATATTACATAGCACATTTAATTGTTAAAGGAATTGCAACCCTGTTAAAGGTTCACAACACATTGTTAGGAGCCACTGAGCTTACAACTCTTACAAAGTAATCCAGTTAAGAAATATTCTCACTCATGAATAAAAAAAGCATCACTAATGCTTAGAAAGTTCCTTTATAATTCTTCAATGATCTCTGTCATTCTCTGCTCTTCCATTCACATATCTTCTCTTCCAACTAACTATTACAAACTTACAAAAACTTGCTCCCAACCTTCATTAAAAAGATCTTACATATGTATCTCACAACTTTACAAAGTCAGCTCCCAAAATGAATATTACTGTAACCACCCTAATTTGGTTTGCTCCTACTAGAGACCCTATTTTCCCTAAGTTTTATCATACCCCCAGTTATGTCCAAATGACCATGTTACTTCTTGGCATAATTCTTTAAAATCAATTTAATTTCCTAAGGTGACCAAATCACTAAATTAATTAAATTAATTAATTTTCTAGGAATTGAATAAAGTCCTAAATCATTTTCTCACTTGCAAGAGAACCAATCCCCTAGCTTGATTAATCTAATTAATTGGCTATAGTCCTTTAATTATTAAAATGCAATTAAGTTGTTTGAATAATTAAATTCCCTATTTTTGAATGAATTAAATAATTTTAATTCATTTCATTTATATTCCTCTACACCCCCAACCTAACCCAACTCAACCATTTGGACCCTAGGTTCAAACCTTTCCCAAGCCATTCACCCTTGCTAAGCATTCTTCTAATCCTAATCTAATCCTAACCCCCTTCCTAATGATGTCACATTACATTAAGGAAGTGATTAGGGACTCAACCCACTTGAGAAAGTCAGCTTTCTCAAGCTTGGCTTCTCTAAGGACCAACTTTCCAAGTTGAGCCTTTCTCCCTCCCATGCCTCTTAAATAAATTTCATTAATGACCCCTTAATGATTATTCCTTCTTGCCCATCCCTCATTAATTCCCAATGCATTAATGGCTCTTACACTTCATTAATGACCTTGGAGGCTCCATTAATGAACTCTCTCTCTCTCTCTCTCTCTCTCTCTCTCTCTAAATTAAGGAGGTTTGGAGCTCAAATAAGGCCCTAAATTTTTAATAGTAGTGTTGTTATGCCCATATTTTGAAGGAAATTGGAAGCATTATTATGCTCCCCATTTCCATAATTTCATAATCACTCCATAGCTTTAATTTCATGTATGGTTATAATGCTCATTTTTAGAACTAATATGCATGCTTAATGATCAAATAGTTGTTTTAAACTTAAATCTTTCATGCTAGGTTATTTATGTCACTAGTATTAGCATAATTTGAGCGCTATTATGTTATTTATTATACTCTTCCTAGTTAGAAATAAATAAGTCAATGTTAGGGTCTTATATGCTCGTTTACCCTTGTTTCTCACTAATAGAATGAATTATTGAAGTGTTGTGTCACAAGTAACAGATGCAATATTATACACACACAATTACAAATATTACTAAGTCAGCCTTCAATACACAAAACATCTAATATAGTAAATATCAAATGCATATTTGGGGCTCTTGCATAGTCAATGTGTAGGCTATCAACAACCAAAATACAACTTTGAATTCTTGGAGTCTGAGTCTTTCTCCCTCAATCTTTGTTGCTGTCCAACTGCTCTGTATAACTGTTCTTCTACAGTCTGTTTGTCTTTAAATCCTTCTAACTCATCGTAGACTCAACCAAAACAAAATCAATATTAGGTGGAGGTCATACATACTCCATACTACCTTCCTTTAAGTTCTCTTTCCCTAATTCATCGATCTCTATCTTCGACATCCAAAATAGTACTGTATCTCTGCTTCTATACTTAGTCTATTCTTGACACATCAAAACTTAACTTCAAAAGAATCAATCTTAAACCCAGATGTGTTACCATAAATGATAACCAAAAAGTGAATCACATTTACCAAAATTTATCACTTGCCAACAATCTCTCCCTTTGGCATTGATGGCAACACTTAACAAAAAATGACTAAGTGTTCCAACAAAACAAAACTGTCTCTTCTTCTCCTTATCTATTTTTCCTTCTCTTTTCCTTATTCGTGTTTTCTCTCTTTTCTCTTTTTTTTTCTTCTCATTTTTTTTTCTCTTGTCCCCCTTTGACAACAATGACAAAGGTCCATAAAAAACAATAAGTTTTAGTTCTTTCTCACCAATTTTAGAATATCCTGAAAAGAATCTTCCAAAAGCTTCACTTCTGTACTCCATGTCTTGAATAATATCTGACTGATGTGAATCAAACCATTCAGTACAAAGGATGTGGTCTTAGATTCTTTCAATTCTATGGGTAAGCCTTTAGTCAATGAATCTATAACTTTTTCCAAATCTGAGAGATGAGCTTCAAGTATGGATAGCTTCAGAGCGATAAAGTTCCTCAGAAAATTAAATTTTTTCAATACTCTCCCTTTCTCATTATCCAATACACTAAGCTTAGCCAATATCCTTGTAACTTTTGGGTTGATCTCTATTGTGGATTGTGAGGATGTTTCACAACCATCCATCACACTATTCAGAGTTTCCCTCTCCTTGGAAATAATGTCTTCAACATTCTAAACATACCTAATTGGATTCATGCAATAGCTAAACAATCTTCTCCCATGTGAAATGCAATTCTTTGCATTTTTCAAACAATTTTTCACAATGCCTAAGTCCCATGTGATGGACTTGCAGACTTTTGTGAACTTCTTCTCTAAATAAGTCTTCTCTTCCTTCTCCTCTGCTATCTTTAGAAAATTCTCATAGTGCCCATCAAATTCATCAAGTGTAATTTTCTAGTTTTCAATGTCATCTTTGTGCTAGAAAACTATAGGTACTGGAAGAAATTTGTTTATAGTATCAATAACTCTTGTAATTACTTTTGTGTTCTTGTCTCCTTTCTATTCAGATCTTTCCTTTGCTTTGTTTAATGCAGTTAATCCCAATTTTACCAATTCAACTTCATCCATGCTATCCAAATTTACATCACTACTTGCCAACAATGAAATAGATGGTGAGTTTACCTCTTTCTTTTTATCTCCTTGTTGTTCTATCTTCTGTTCTTCATCCTTTTTCTGCTCAACTTCCTCTTTCTTTTCAGCTTCATCTGCAATAGAGGTGTCCATATTCCTTGCAAAAGGGTCCTTCTCATCTTTTGAGGGGTAAAGGGTCACTGCTACACTAGAAACATAGAAATCTACTTATGGATCTACTTCACTTCCCTTAGCATTTGTCTCAATTTCCTTTGAGCTATCACCCATTCCCAATTATGTAGGCAAAGTTGTTTTAGGAGGTGGAGGCTTATAAAAAGTAGTATTAAACAAGATATTATATAGTGCCTTTTGAGTTTCCTCAATCACTTCATCATACTTCCTTGCCATTATTTTCAACAATCTAATCTTGGTCCTTAACAAAGGTTTCAATTATTTGAATATACTATCCCTCTCTTGTACTGATAACATAGGCATCATGTTATCAATTTCCTTATTTCTAATATGATCTTCCTCAATCTATGCCAAGTGCTTTCTCTTCTCCAATTTCACATACAAGTCTGTAGGTATACTTCCTTCAATTTCTAAAAGAGTTTTCTTGAAAGTAATACAATGCTCAATCACAATGTCTTCAATCTTCAGCTTATCTAATTCCTCATACCTGTCATAGTATTTATCAATTGAGACAAATTTACCTTGTTTAATTTCTCTCTTCTCTATCATCTTCATGTTAGGTTTCCATTCTTTGTTACTCTTCTCAGTTTTCTTCTCTTCTCTAGTTGTGCTTTGCTCTTTAGTCTACTTGCTTGATCTAGTTACTCTAGGAGTAACATTCTTTTCTTGCTCTATCTACTGTTGTGGAGGAGGTGGACTATCTACCATAACTACCCCAGGAGTGGAAGGGGCATTAGTACTTCCACTTGCTACTCTAAGAGATCTCTCTGCCATATTATTCTTGATTTCTTTCAATTCCTCTTCTGTCAGTCCAGCCTTTATACTACAGTCATAAATAAGGTTTGTGATTTTCCTTTTCCTTGGTCCTCTAGAGTGTTCCTCTCTCACCTTTTTTGACTTTTCTTCATAAGTTCCCCATCTTTCTTCTGATGTATCAACTTCTAATGTAAGAACATGTTCTACTTGCATGGTAAGTACTTCAGAACTAACTTGATAGCCCATGTGGTAACACCATTTCTTTCTAGGTATAACTGCTTCAAAACATACACAATTAGTTTCAACCATGAAACAAATTGTATCCTTGTAATTTTCCATAATGTCCTCATGTAACCTGTATCTTATCTTCATCTGTCTCTATAGGATTTTGATCATAGAAAATATTTATCCATCAACCGAAGTGGCATTCTATCCTTTTTAACTCTATGAAATCAATATGCCAGTAGGTACTCCATATTTCCAATCACTAAGGTGTAAACTAGGAAATTTGTGCTCAATATGAATGAACATATGTATCAACAACGAGCCAAATCTGAAAGTTTTAGTTCTATCCTTCTTCACTAGCTTCACATTCTCAAAAAATTGTTGTGCCAGAACTTCACATAGGTTATGCTTTATGTTTTCCTTTTCTCAGTCATATTCTCTATCTCAGTGAATATTACATTGTATCCCAATGTATCATACTTACAATGTATGTAATCCCTAATGTCTTTTACATGAAAAATGCCATGTGGGGTTTGTGAAAATGCTCCTTCTAGATCCTCTTCACAATAATTATATGTATGTTTCTTGAATTTGTATCTAGGATGATCAACAACATCGAAAACAATAGGCACATCCATAGCTAGATGGTGTAAATACCTTTCTTTCACTGAAATTCGAGTGTTATGCTCCAATCGATCATGCACGGAAAATTTAGAATAGTCTAAATATCTTTGTTCTATGATCTCCTTAGCTCACTCTTTATCAAATGGTGAATAGATAGGTCATCAAAATGGTGCTTTATACAAGTTAGGTTATAGCTTTCATTTTCACTTTATAATGTCTAGTCGGCTGCTAGATCTCGCGAACAAAATATACAAGTCAGTTGATGTTGCGCTCTTAGGTATATGATCCATGATGTCAGATTAGTACATATACAAGATCACATGAGCTCAATCCAAAAATTTTAGGGTAGGATAAATTCTGATGTCTATATCCAATGCTCCTCCTAAGGCCATGGTCACCCAATTAGGTCGATTATGTCTTGCTACCTTTTGGCAAAGATCCAGTAGCATCTATTGACTCTCCCTGAACTAATGTATCACATGTTCCTTCGATCTCCCAAATCTTTCCACTGTTTCTATCTTGTTCTTTCTTAAAAAAAATTTCAAAATCATTCTTTACGTCTGCAACACTCTTACCAATATCATTTCCATTCTTCTGAGATTTCATAGGCGGTGGTGTTCTTTTGTTATCTACTCCATTATACCTAAAAAAAATTTCTATATGTCTTGGATTATTGCATTTGTAACATATAGGAGGTCTTCTTTCTTGATTAACTCACAACTTATAGTGCTTCTCAATGTGCCCAATGTTAGTACATTTGTAGCATGTATGTTTCATTGTAGGTTCTCTTCCATTGTATTGTCTATAACAAGATTGATTAGGTTTTCTGCATTTTGTCTTCTTGTGCCCATATCCATTACAGTTAAAACAATAACCAAAAAAAGTTCTAAAAGGGGCATTACCTCTGCAATCTATCTTCATGTGTCCAAATCTATTGCAACCAAAGAATCTACCTCTAAAAGGTTTGATCTTCTCTTTAGGTTCTTCAATAGATGGTTTCTTAGCATCAATCTTCTCATCTGATTTCTCTTCTTGATTCTTTGAACATTCAGCTTCATTGAAGCCAATACCAGTCATATCACCTTTACCAGTCATATCACCTTTAGGTTTCTATTTTTCTAGTTGTTCATCAATCAAATCACTAATTTTGTGAAGTTTCTCAATGTGTTTCTTTGCTTTGACAAGTTCACCTTTCACAATATGATTGTATTTCTTCAATTCTAGGTATTTGTTCAGGTATTTTTCAGCCTCATCCTTCATTTGATTTAATGCACTATTTAAGGTTTCTTCAATTTTCCTCTTAGCATCCTCCCGCATCTATACTTCTTAAGCCATAGTCTTATTTTCAAGTTTCAGAGTCTCAATCTCTTCTTTTAGTTGCTTCACCTGATTTGAATTGTCCTCATCTAAATCATCTTTTAACTAGACCACAAGATCTTCTCTTTGACTTCTGGAAAGCTCAAGTTGTTCTTTGAGTTTCTTTATAAATTTCTTAGCTCTTTGAAGGTTGAATCTCAATTCTCAACTTTTTTCTTTAGCTTTTTCAAGGTCTACAAGTGCAGCTTCAAAGTTCTATAAACTATCCAAATCCATTCTGATCTCCCTCAAGCTATTATAATTTCTCTCCAAGGGCCAAAAGATCTGATACCAATTGCTAGGATTGGATAATACTAAGAGGGGGTGAATCAGTTTTATCACACTTAATTAAATTCTTCAACCACTTAAACATTAACCATACAATTTTAGTAAAGAAAAGAACATAAGAAAATGGCACAAAACTCATAACATCATGTTTTGTTTATGAGGAAACCCTGGCCAAGGGAAAACCCCGGTGGGGATGATACCCACAAGCATGTACTAAATTATAATGTCCCTATTAGGATACCTGGCCCTATTAGGAGCTAAATATTACATAGCACATTTCCTTGTTAAAGGAATTACAACCGTGTTAAAGGTTCACAACACCCTGTTAGGGGCCACTGAGCTTACAACTCTTACAAAGTAATCTAGTTACAAAAAGTTCTCAGCCATGAACAAAACAAGCATCACTAATGCTTAGATAGTTCCTTTATAGTTCTTCAATGATCTCTGTCATTCTCTACTCTACCATTCGCCTTTATTCTCTTCCAACTAACTATTACAAACTTACAAACATTTGCTCCCAATAATTATCAAAAAGATCTTACATATATACCTCACAACTTTACAAAGTCGGCTTCTAAAATGAATATTATAAATATTACTAAGTCAACCTTCAATACACAATACATCTAATATAGTAAATATCAAATCCATAGTTGGCACTCTTTCATAGTAAATGTGTAGGCTATCAATAACCAAAATACAACTTTGATTTCCTAGAGTCTGAGTCTTACTCCCTCAATCTTTGTTGTTGTCCAACTGCTCTATATCATTGTTCTTCTGTAGTCTGTCTATCTTCAAATCCTTTTAACTCATCGTAGACTCAACCAAAACCAAATCAATCTTAGGTGGAGATCATACATACTCCATACTACCTTCCTCAAAGTTCTCTTGCCCTAATTCATCAATCTCTGTCTTCGACATCCAAAACACTATTGTATCTCTACTTTTATACTTTGTCAATTCTTGACACATAAAAACTTAACTTCACAAGAATCGATCTTAAATCTAGATGTGTCACCATAAATGACAACCAAAAAGTGACTCACATTTACCAAAATTGATCACTTTCTAGAAAATGCATTACGCAAAGGTACTACAAAACAAAAGGTTGAGACTTGATCTGAAGAAAGAAGAAGAGGCAATCATAGAACAAGTAATCGAGCTCTAGGAGACATTACTACCACATTTGGTTATGATGCAAAAACATGTGACACTGGAAAAGAACCTCGTTTCCACCCCAGAACTATCGGTCACCAAAATCATATATGAATGCATGCTCAGATAAATATTGAACTATTGACCCTTGGGATTTTAAAGGAGGATTGGGAGAAGCTACTAGAAACTCTCAAGAACACCCATCCTTGTATTTTTTGATAAACTATAGGTTACACTCCTTTTGTCATTAATTTCAAAAAAGGGGAAACATATGTATATATGTATAGTAAAGGGGATACTATAATCTAGAGAAGTTCATATAAATATACTGAGTATATCCATAGGGGGATCATGAATAAAAGGGGGAGTCACTATGCATAGTCTATGTACAATAACAAGTTTTTGATACTAATGCCAAAGGGGGAGAATGGTACTCCAATATGCATTGAAGTTGTCATTAGTATTCAAGCATTCATTTTGGACACTTGGTATTTGAGTCACAATCAAGCAGTCGGTATAATCATCAAAGTACAGAGTTAACCGAGAGCACAAATCATACCCACAATTAACCGAGTGCAAGTGATAACCAAGTAGATAGACTACATCGAGCAGTAAGTTACACCAAGCTATAAAACATAACCAAGAAATAGTATAACTGAGATACATAGTATATACCGATTATCGAGAGACAATATTAATTGAGTAGAACAAAGGCCACCTAAAAGTTTTTTATGGCATATTATTCTATGTAACAACTTTTTTGTCAACCTAGATAACGGTTTACTATGATCAAAGAGAACATTAATTATGGATTTACAACATTAATTGTTTATTTTTCCTATGGTAGATAATCAGGGTAAATTTTGTACACCATTGATCTTAGGTTAGGGATGTAATTGTAAAGCCCTAATTAGGTCATAAGGATTTATATATAAATGTATAGACATCATTCATTATAAAGAGAATGAGTATGTTGATCAAGAAATGATCAAGTAGCCGCCATACTTTAGACATCAAAGATCAGAGAAGGGTTTTGAGATAGAGACTACATTGCATAATTCATTTATCAGAATAAAGGAAAGGATACTGAGCATAACAAACTAGAAGGTATTATCAAACACATTGAGGTGAAATATTTTATGCACTTATTGGATTTGTATCAGAAATATTGATATTTTATGTTATCAGATCAACTTTTTGTTACTTTCTAACAATTATAATAGAACCCCTAAATCTCTTAACAGAGTAGACTTAACCATATTTTTTGTAAATATCTGAACTAAGTGCACACATATTTTGTGTTTCTAAATCCTCCAATGAGGTAGATCTAATTGATCTCATTGTTACTTCTAACAAGGTAAGATCATGATGGGGAGGTCACCTTACTCTCCTAGACTCCTGTTCTTCCTTAGGAATCTAACCTTGGACCCTATTCATTTCTGGATCCCCTAGACTCACTCTTGAGTCCCTTAAGGTCGCTCTCAGACCCTAACCAGAAGGATTTCTATACTCCCTCTCTCCTAGGTTTCCTGCCCACCGAAATGTTTTGCTCCTCATCTCATCTTACTCTCCATGACTGAAATTAGACCAGTCATGCACCTTTCTCACTCTATCTCTTTCCCCTACAAGTTCCCTAGCCAGACCATCTAGCTTGCCTAGGACTTGTTTCCAACTCTGGCTAGTCTCTCCTCAATTCCAAACACAAACACAAAAAAGGAATAAAAATACATGATGGGTACCTTTTGACAGTCACATCCCATAAGCCTGATCATGAGAGTCAAAAGGTATCCATTAAACTGAAAAGAACTCAGAATACTACTCTACTGAAGTTTGTACACAACAGAAAATATACAGAACACACAGAACACTCTTCTTTATTGAAAAACTGCAAACTACAATGTAATCTCAAATCTACTGTGCTAGCCTGTTCAATCTCTAAGTTCTTCAACAACCCCCCTTCAATGGTTCCTTTCTCTCTCTTTTTATCCTCGGCCTCTTCTTGGTCTGTAACCGTTTTTAGGTTTCCTATCTGCCCGAGGAATCTCAACTACCTCGGCTCTTCATCTTCTCCTGCAACTGTCATCGAGCTCATCATCAGCATAACTGTCGATGTGGATGTCATTCTCCTTCGTGGCATTCTCTTTTCTGTTTGTCATTTATGACCTTTCAACTCTTTCTCAGCTTGGTCAAACATTTATACTGTTTGAATGCAAATCGCATAGTCGCGAATGAAAATCACCTTTTATGTCTTGTTTTGCGACTGAGTGATTACCTGCTTGTCACGCTCTTGCTATGTCTTTTTCTGACTTGGATTTTACCTCGCGACTGAGTGACGTTGCATTGGCGCGTGACCGCACTGCCTTTCCATGAGCTATTATTTACTCTGCGAGTCTGTGATGCACATTAGTCGCGCACTCACAACTCTTTCTAATGAGCTAGACATTCATTGGCGACCCTGCTATACAGTCAGTCGCACACTCGCCATACTTCTACCTGAGTTTCCATTTCCTTCACGACTGATCGATGAGCTCCCGTCGCGTATTCGCGATGCTTTCATCTGAGCTGAATTTTGCTTTGTGACCGAGCGATGAGCTCATGTCGCGTACTCGCCATTCATAAAATGAACTACTCTTTTTACCTGCGACCTTGCGATGCATAAGGTGTCGCTCACTCGCACATCCTACTTAGCTGTTTGTTGCTCGGTGACTGAGCGATTGAGCGAAGAACTGTTAAGGTTTATACCGAGGACTGAAAGCTAACTGTGATCTGCTCCTTTTGATCACCTAGCAAAATTGATAGGGTTTGGAGCTAAACCCTAGGGTGCTCTGCACCATACTCCCCCCTCTAAGAAGGAGAAGTTAAGATGAACTAGTCGGCAGCAATGCCGAGCTAATCCCTTGCTTTCTGCATTCTTCTTCATCCATCCATGTAGCTTCTGCTTCTGGTAACCCTGACCATTTTATTAGGTATTCTCTATATACCCTGCGCCTGGTTGTCTTCTGAATTCTAGAATCCAGGACTTTCTCTGCCTACAACTTGGACTTAGGCTTCACCTGTATATCCTAAACATCTTTTCCTATCTCCCTCTATTGAGTACTTTTAGGTATCACTGGTCCTCTGTATGGAATCAAATCCTTCACATTAAAAATAGGTGACATTTCTAAATTGTTAGGTAAATTAATTTTATAGGCATTCTGCCCATACTTCTCTAATATTTTGCAGGGACCTATTCTCCTCATTTGCAACTTAGTAGGTATTCCCTTCTGTAATCTGGCTTTGTTTAGATGTACCATCACCAGATCTCCAATTTGAAATTGGACTTCTCTCTTTCCTTCATCTACCTTCTCTTTCAATTTTTGATTTGACTCAATCAGATTCTTCTTCACCTGATCATGTATCTCCTTCATAGACTGTTCAAAGTCATCAGCATGTCCGCTTATCCCTTGCTATCCCTTTATCTCTCTGAGTTCACAAAATCCTCATGGATGCATCCCATATACAATCTGAAATGGGCTTTTCCCTGTAGTTCTGTTGACACTGTCATTATAAGCAAATTCTGCCTGTGGTAACACTTGATCCCATGCTTGTCCATACTCCTTTGTTAAACATCTAAGCAAATTTCCCAACACTCTATTGATAACTTCTGTCTGACCAT
>MU225098.1:363584-373681 GCA_018584345.1 Thuja plicata
TTTATTTATTTAATTAAATGGGGGAAATTGAATTTAATTAAATAAGAGGAATTTTATTTAATTAAAAGGGAGAAATTTACTTTAATTAAATAAGATAAATTTTATTCAATTAAAAGGGAGATTAAATAAGATAGATTTTATTTAATTAAAAAGAAAATTAAATCTTTTAATTTGATAAAAGTGATCAAACCTTAGGAAATATTGAAATAATTGAATTAATTACAATTTGATCAAGGAAATTGATTTGAAATGAAAATATTGCAAAACATTGATTCAAAAATTTGATAAATTGATAAAATGATAAATGGGACCCAAAGTCTAGGCGACCATTTTAGGGTACATACATTTGACCCTCTTTGACAAATGTGTGGTCAACTTGGGAACACATGTAGTCAAAGAATGCAGTTGAAGTGTGAGGTCGACTTGGGATCACAAAACAACCCAGATGTGTGGTCAATTTGGGAACACATCAGGACAAAAATAAGCACAATTGAAAAAGACAAAGTCAACACCAAAATAAGTAATTAACATGTTAGAGATAAGAATCTCAAGCAAGACCAATATAATTGATAAATCTAAATCAAAGATTGAAGTTTGATAGGTACTGCCCCCTTGTGATCGAAATCAAAATGAGACAGAGGATAAACAACAAATTGATAAATTTTGATCAAATCGAACCAAAGATAAGGTTCTTGATGTAAGATTCAAGATATAAAGATCACAGAACCAAGGTAGATCATTAAGCATGAAAGATTATGCCCCAAGGTTGAATTAGAATAAAAGAAGTGGGGTGAAAGAGAATGGAAGATAGAAGTTTGGAAGAAGTGGAAAGAAATGGAGAGAAGAAAGAGAATTTGCCATAAGAAAGAGAACGCCCCAAAATTAATCAACTATTTAAGATAGAAAATTTTGATTGAGATCACAAAAGAAGATAAGGAAATGAAGATCAAACATGATCACAGTTGATTAAAAGTCCACAAGAAAGATGAAGGAAAACCCTCTCAAACTCATAATGTAGCCTAAAAATGCAAACTAACATGCAGTCTAACAATGCAAGCTACATGAAAATGCAAAGGTGTACTTGCAATAGAGCAACTGTAACATAGGACTTTGTGTTTATCATTCATGAGAGAATGTTAAGGAACTTATTTTCATCATTGGGCCATTATTAATGAACATTGAAAAATCACACAATCATCACTAGTCACAAGTGCAACTATGAAGATATGAATGTGATTTATATCAGATTGGAATGTGCAAAGATTGTAACATAAGCATCAAAGACATAAAGGTCAAGATGACTGTGATGTTAGCTTACCCAATTTAATATAGCAAAACCACACTCACAACAAGGCATAGAGGCTAGGATGACCAGTAGAATAATTGTGCAAAAATAGTTAAGCATAAAGCAGGAAGCAAATAAAAACATGCCCCATGCCCCAAGTCCTCTAGATATGCATCATAGAGAGACTTATTAGACAAGGACACTCAACGAAAATCAATAACAGTTAGCACACATAGAAACTACCATGACATAGCTCAAGCATTAAGTGTTGTGTTTAAAAATTTAAGTGTGTTAATTGATACTGAGTTTTGAGGATAAGGATCAAATGCTTGCAAGCAGGTAAGACCACATGACAAAACTGGGAAGGCCAAACTGATAAGTGTTGAAAAACACTCGATGTGAAGGGTTGTATTGAAAAATACAATTGGGGTGGTATTGAAAAAGACCATTTGTGAGGCATCCTAAAGATGAACACATCCAAGAGACCAAAGCTAACACAGTTATGCCCCCTAGACAAAGACAAAGACCAATTCCAAACCAAGGCAACAAGGACAAGGCATGATGGAGAAAGGCTAAGTGTCATGGACACACACTAAGAAATAAGGGTGTAAAGGCCTCAAGTAGCGTCTGTTTTCAGGTTTTCACCACTTGGATTTTATCACAATTTTTTTCTTTCATTTTTTCTTCTTTTTTTCAGGACTTTTTATTAAAAAAAAGTTTGAATTTTTGCTACGAAGGTGCCTGTTTCCAAGATTTCACTAATACAGTTTTTCTATTTTTTTGAATTTTTGAATTTTTTGATTTTTTTGTATTTTTTGGAATATATAATTTTTTTGAAGATACATCAAAGCACATATTGCTAGGTTTTCACTAAGATGATCATTTTTTCAAGACATTTTTTTATTTTTAGCATTTTTTAACAATATATTATTTTTTTGGATTTTTTCAGGATCAATAATTATGTACAAAAGGATGCCCCCAAATAGAATGGGCATCATGGATAGAACTTCTTCAGGTGAAAAACATTGATAGGACCAGGGAGTTGGTCCCCCTCTTCTATAGATAGTAAATAAGTACCTGTCCCAAAAGTTACTGTAATAATGTAAGTTCCAAGCCAATTAGGTTCAAATTTGCCTTTTTGATCTCTATGTTGTTGATTCTTAGGATTTTCACATAGGACAAGATCTCCTACTTGGAATTTTCTAGGGTGAACCTTTTTGTTGAAGGATTTGGACATACGCTTTTGATAGACCCTCATATGGTCAAATGATGCTTGACATTTTTCATCTAGAAGTTCTAACTCTTGAGTTCTCATGGTGCAGTTGTCTTCATCTGTAACTAGACCATGGAGAGAAACTCGAAGTGAAGGAATCTCAACCTCCAAAGGTAACAATACTTCAACACAATATGCAAGGGCAAAAGGACTAGCCCTACTAGGAGTATGAATACTCATTCTATAGGCCCACAAAGCTGGATTTATCTGTAAATGCCAATCTCTACCATTCTTACACATTGTTCTATGAAATTTTTTAAGAATGTCCTTTTTTGATGCCTCTTCTTGACCATTTCCTTACGGGATATAAATGGAGGACCAAGGTTGTTTAATCTTGAATTTCTTGCAGAGTTGTTTAAGATCCTTATTTTTAAACTGGCCTCCATTGTTAGTAATAATCTTAGAAGGCACTCCATATCAACAAATGATACGGTTCAAAATGAATAGAGAAACTGTCTTGCCCAAAGCAATAGAAAGTGGGACAACTTCTATCTATTTAGTGAAATAATCAGTAGTAGTAATGATAAATTTGTGTCCACCTGATGAGTTGGGATGAGTTTACCCAACAAGGTCAAAGGCCCAGTGCTAAAATGGCCAATGAGAAATAGAAGGAATGAGCTCCCTGCCTAGAGCATGTATTAGGTTACCATGTTTTTGACACTTTTCACATTACTTTGCAAAAGATACTGCATCAAAATACATCATGGGCCAATAGTACCCCACCCTAAGCAACCTTCGGGCCATGGAAAGACCATTGGAGTGTCCCCCACAAATGCCCTCATGAATGTCAACTAACGCTTGATCAGATTCTTCCTTTTCTAAGCCTCTAAGAAGTGTTCCATCTAGACCCCTCCTATACAAATCACCAGTGATAAGGGAATGGTGAGAGGCATTTCAGGTAAGGTTTCAGGTATAATTCCATCATGAAGATATGAGTAAATGGCACCATAACGAGATTATTCATGACCAACAAGAGTACAAATGATATGGCTTTGTTTGGAGTCAAAGATAGGGTGATGTAGCTCTTCCACCAGGAATTGAAATCTTGATTCATGTTGTTCTAACTAAAGAAGTGAAGCAAGTGTATCCATAGCATCAACTTCTTTGTTTTCTTCTCTAGAGATTTGCTAAAATGTGACAAATGTGAAGTATCTCTTTAAGGAATCAACCATTTTCTTGTAAGGTACCATTTTCTCATGTTTTGTTTGATATTCATCATTAACATGGTTGATTATCAACTGTAAATCCCCATAGATGTGTAACTCTGTGATTCTCCATTCTATGGCTATCTTAAGTCCATTTGTTAAAGCTTCATATTTAGAAATGTTGTTTGTACATGGGAATAATAATTTGTAAGACTTAGGGATTGTGTACCCATGAGGAGAAATAAACAAAACACCATCTCTTGAACCATTTTGCATAAAAGATTCATCAAAGAACATCTTCCAAGTTCCTTCAGTCATATACATAAGATGTTCATCTGGGAAGTCAACTTGAATAGATACATCATCTTGTAATGGGAAATCAGCCAATTGATCTACTATAGCTTGTCCTTTGATTGATTTACGCTCAATGTACTCTATATCAAACTTTGAAAGTATCATCATCCATTTAGCAAGTCTACCTATGAGGACAGCCTTACTTAGCAAGTATTTGAGTAGATCTATTTTGGCTATGAGGTGTATAGTATGTGCAAGCATGTAATGTCACAACTTTTGGGAAGAAAACACAATAGAAAGGAAAGCTTTCTCAATGCTATTGTAATTAATCTCATATGAAACAAGAGTATGACTAATGTAGTATATTATTCTTTCTTTCCCATTTTCATCAAGTTGAGCTAGTAATGCCCCCAAGGAAGATTTTGTTCCTAAAATGTATAAAATGAGAGGTTTCCCTGGGATAGGAGGCATTAAAATAGGAGGATTTGCCAAGTAATTCTTGATTTGATCTATGCTCTTTTGACAATCCTCATTCCAAATATATTTGACTCCCTTATGTAAGCTCTTATTGAAGGGTTGAGCTCTATCTGCCAGTTGTGAAATAAATCTCCTTATAAATTGAAGACATCCCTAAAGACTCCTCATTTGACTAATGTTTTTAGGAGGTGGAATATCAATGATCACTTGAACCTTTTCAGGGTCAACCTCTATTCCTTTTGCTGAAATGATGAATCCAAGTAGTTTTCCAGAGGTGACTCTGAATGCACACTTTTTAGGGTTTAGCCTTAGTTGAAATTTTTCCATGCGATCTAGAATTACTTCCAAATCATCTAAGTGTGTATCTCTTTGTTTAGACTTAGCCAAGGTGTTATCCACATAATCTACCATATTCTTGTGCATCATGTCATGAAAAATAGTTGTCATAGATCTTTGATAGGTAGCTCCTGCATTTTTTAATCCAAAAGGCATAACATTCCAACAATAGGTACCCCATGCACAAGTAAATTTAGTATTTTCTTAATCTTTAGGAGCTATCTTAATTTGATTGTATCCAGAAAAACTATCCATCAAAGAATAAATCTCATAACCCACAGTCATATCCACTATCATGTCTATATTGGGGAGTGGAAAGTCATCCTTTGGGCATGCTCTATTGAGATCTCTAAAATTTGTGCAAACTTGAATGGATTTGTCATGTTTGGAAACTGGTACAATGATTCATATCCATTCAGCATAAGCAATATCTCTTATAAATTTTGCACCAAGGAGCTTCTCTAATTTGGCTTTGACTAAAAGAGCTATATGAGGATGCATTTTCCTCAATTTTTGTTTAACTGGTTTGACGTTTGGAGCTATGGAAAAGTGATAAATAATAAGATTGATGCCCAATCCTGGCATATCTGAATAATTTCATGCAAAATTGATCTTCTTGCTCTTTAAGAACCTAGTATAGGCCTCTTTTTCTATTGGGGAGAAGGACTCAGCCAAGTGCACTATCTGTGGAACCTCATTTGTACTCAAATTAACTACTTGTGTTGGCTCAATAAAACTGAAGATCGATCTTGAAAATAACTGGGGAGACAATCAAGTACCTCATCCTTAGGTGCCTTAGAGAGGTTTTCACCCTTGGATATGTCATTTATTTTTACTTTTTTTGGTTCTGACACTGCCACACAGTGGTTTTCACCATCAGAACACCTATTCTTTTTATTTTCTTTTCTTTTTATCTTGTGACTAAGGTAATTGATGTCTGGCTGTGTCATACTGGTAGTCGGTTCACTGGTGGAAGAGACTATGGGTTTAAGGGAATTTAGGTAACAAGCTATCTCATAATCATTTTAGAATGTTAAAAACTCAGGTTCTTGATAGTGTTGGGGCCAATCAATAAGGTCAAGATGAACAAGAGACAAGTCAACGACTGGTTCATGGCTATAAATATGAATGACATTATCACTAGTGATTGAAGAGTGAGAGTCTGTCAAGTATCCCTCTAAGCTACCCAAATCAAGATTCATCCTAACAAGTGAAGAATCATCCACTAAGGAAACATGTGGGTTCAAAACCTCTAATCCTATACGTGACTTGTTGGGTAACTTAGATTGCGAATTATAAATGTGTACAACATCAACATCCCTATCAACTGTAGAGGGCTTTGAAAAAGAGTCCCATTCATATTCATTAGAACTGGAATCTGAACTGTGACTAGGATGCTCACACCATGAAGGCTTGGGACATCAAGATGTTCAAGGTCCATTTTCATCAAAAGTAGTACTTTCTCTTTCCATTAAATGAGCAAGATTCTTTCTTTTACGCTCTCTCAAAGGATCCTCTATATATGATTCTTGTTCTAAAGTTGCAACTAATGCATGGGTAACTGAAATATCTAAATCTTCCCAAAGGAGAGTAGTGGAAGGGACCCAATCTTCACACATATCTTTTTGATTTTTCAAACTAAGTTCATACTATGCTTCGTCATCACTCTCCAACTTCTTAAAGAGATAATTAATATGCCTTTTGCATATTTCAAATCCTAGGCCAACTGGTTTCTTAGACTTGCATTCAAATTTAGCATGATCAAGAGGTTCAGACCTAGCATCCAAATTGTGATTGAGAGGGCCATAACCAGGATAGCCCATGTTCTTGACAAAAGTATATTCCCTTCCATAAGTCTTAGGAGAAGGAGAGAAATTCTCATTGTGCTTATACTTTTCTTCTCTATAGATCCAGTCTCTAAAAAATGTTTCCTCTTTCTCATTTTGAAAAGGCACTGATGATTCTACAAATTTTCCAAACAATGCCATAGCTGAAGAGGAAGGCTTCATTTCTTTTTAAGGTTTACCATAAGACCTAGGTGAAACTGGCAATGTTGTGAGGGAGTTGAGTTTATACCCCCCCATACCAAGGTCTATTGTCTTAAGCTTATCTTTACATTCAGCCAAAGTAGCATTAAAATATTCTACTTATCTATTGAGGGGAACATGTGGCCCTACTAAAATTGAATTAACAGATAAAGTGTTATCCCCAGGTATACAAATCTCTATGCCATTATAGGGGAACTTAAAACATTGATGGTAGGTAGACGACACTGCTTGCATGTCATGAATCCATGGCCTACCAAGTAAGATATTATATGCAAGGGGTCCAGCATCAACTATTTGAAACAAAATATCCTTTTGAATAGGGCCAATCCTAACAGGAAGGATGGCCAACCCCTTGGAACTTCTTTCTGCCTCATCATAGGCTTTGATAGTAATCCTTTTTTTGGTATCTATAACTTCTTCAGAATAACCCAATTCTTTCAAAAGGCTAAAAGAACAAATACTAAGCCCAGCACCCCCATCTATCAAGACATGCCTGACATGGGTTCTATGGATCATGACCTTAATATGAAGGGAAATATTGTGCAGATGGCTCAAAGCTTTATCATCATCTTCTAAAAATGTAAGGTAATGAGAGGTAGGAATGTGATTAACCATATTCTAGAATTGATCAATATCTAAGTTGTTGGGGACATTTTCCATATGAAAGGCATCCTCAAGGATTTGTTTATTTCTTGGAGACAACTCTAAGAGCTCAAAGATTGAAATCTGAGCGGGTGTTCTTTGTAACTGATCAACAAGATTATAGTTTGATTTAGGATTGACAACTGGCTTGAAGGTAACAAGTTTAGATGCCACTTGTTTAGGTTTACTGTATTGACTTGAATTGGGTCCTTTAATGACAACAGGACCTTGACTTTGGGTAACAACATTAACAGCTTGAGATGACCTTCTAGAGTTGGGACCCTTTAGCACCACAACAGGTTCTCTATCAAAAATTGGAGAAGAATCTTCATCTAGATCATAACCATAAGGATCTCTTCCACTCATCATGTTAACATTTTCTTCCACAAATTCAAGCATGTTGATGGTATTCTCTACATCTATTTAAATATAGTTGATCTTAGCTTTTCCATTCTTAACTTTAGAGGTTTCCCCCTTTTCATATTTGGGCAAAGGTTCCTTGAAGGCCTTGTGATCAGTGTTGGTTTTTAATCCATCTACTATAAGTTTTCCATTCTCAATGAGATCTTGAACGAGATGCCTGAGTCTCCCAAAACTTTCAACATTATGTCCAATACCATTATGAAATATGCAAAATTCATCCTCTTTCCACCACCATGGTTTTTCTTTAGGTATATGAAAATGTGTTGCATCTAGAGGATGTGCCAGATTGCTATCAATAAGTTTTTGTAAAATTTCCCCATATGTCTCACCAAGTTTTGTAAATTGACATTTTTCACTCTTAGGCTTACCTTGGTAATTTGGCTTACTTTCTTGTTGATTGGATGTATTGAGCTTTGTAGCTTGAATGGTACTAGATAAGTGTAACACAGGTTGATCTTTATGTTGGGGGGAATCCACAACTCTATCGTTAACCACTTGTTTGTTCTAATTCCAATATTGGTTCTTCCCCTTATCTCTGAAGAATTGTTGTTGTTTTGACTGTTGTTGTTGTTATTTCCATGTTTAGTCAAAATTCCTTGTTCTCTCAAAACATCCTCAATTTGGCATGCAGTCCCAACCATAGTTTCAAATGAATCAAAAACCACTTTCTTAACTTCATACCGCAATTCAGGAACCAAATTGCTAACAAGAATGTCAATCTTTTCATTATGAGGAATAGTTCCAGAATAACAAGAGCACTTTCATCTCCACCTTTGCAAGAAGGTAACAAAGGACTCTCCTTGATTCTACTTTAATTTACATAAGTCCAACAAAGTGATAGATCTTGAAATATTGTATGCAAAGTGTTGAACAAATCTTTGAACAAGCTCTTTGAAAGTCTTAATAGGAGTTATCTTAGCAAACCATTCCATTGCTTTCCCCCTAAGACTTCATGGGAATAACCTCATGAGGTATGAATCACCTTGATGAAACTCAAAACTAGTGGTATAAAACTATCGCACATGATCATGTGGATCTCCACTTCCATCATATTTGTCATATTAAGGAATTTCAACCTTTCTAGGAAATTATTTCATGTCAACACTCTTATCAAAAGGATTAGGACAAATCGAGTCCAATGAGAAAGAATTCTTAGGTGTAGACATCTTGGCTATTTGTCTTTGCATTTCATCCACCTTCTCCTCTTGAGATGGATCTTGTCTCTTAATATTTCTATCCACATCAAAGTTGTAAGGGAACTTAGCCCCATTGTCAATTAGACTCTTTAGGATCTTATCTTGGTTTTGCTTCACATACTTCTCCACATACTGTTGAAAGAATGGCTCTTGTTGCATGTGCATGAAATCTTGGGAGGTGTGATCAAAACTCATGTTACTACCTCCATACTGTGAACCATAATGAGCATGTTGCAAAGATGGCTTTGAGCTCCTAGGAGGAGTTTGTCTCCTATGATAATCATGTCTAGAAACTATTCTTCCTCTAGGACTAGGAGATCGTGATGGTGATCTTGAACCTCTCCTACTTCTTGGAGTCTTAGGAGTAGATGGAGGGGAACCATTTCCACCACTAATATGCATATGGTTAAATGGACCATGAAGTTGTCGAGCCAAGAGCCTAGCTTGCTCCTCTTGAAGGGTTTTCCTTTCCATTTCCATTAAAACTTGTTTCTCCAACTCTAGACATTTAATTTGTTCTTGCTTATGAATTTGTTCATCTTGGAAAACCTTCTTTTCATGCTCAATCCTCTTGAGTCTGTCACTCATGTAGTTGTTAGATGTTTTAAGAGGTGAGCTTGGTTTTCAATGTTGAAACAAGATGTTGGTATAAGTTGCATTTATGTGAGCATCATGAAGCTCATCTCCTTGTTTCTCATGTTGGTATAGCTCATCATCATAAACATGTCTCTTAACTTTCTCTCTCTCAGCCCTTTGATGTGCATTCAAATATCTTGTTGGAATAAGGGGTGAGGTTGGTCTACTATTGTGAGAGGAACCACTGAATGAAATAGCATGTCCACTCCTTGCAAACAAATCCTCATAACATTTATCCATGGCTTCCCTCTCCCTCTGAGTCATTGTGTAACTCATATCCATAGAAGAGTGAGAAGATGCTAAGGGGATACCCAACTCACTAAGGTGACTCTTGGAATCAAA
>MU225098.1:383837-397316 GCA_018584345.1 Thuja plicata
TTAATTAAATAAGATAAATTTTATTCAATTAAAAGGGAGATTAAATCTTTTAATTAAATAAGATAAATTTTATTTAATTAAAAAGAAAATTAAATCTTTTAATTAGATAAAAGTGATCAAACCTTAGTAAATATTGAAATAATTGAATTAATTACAATTTGATCAAGGAAATTGATTTGAAATGAAAATATTGCAAAACATTGATTCAGAAATTTGATAAATTGATAAAATGATAAATGGGGCCCAAAGTCTAGGTGACCATTTTAGAGTGCATACAAGCATCACCTAGAAGAAAGAAGTAGAGTAAATGTATTGAAAAGATACATTGATCAAAAAGGTAAAATGAGCTCACAATAGATCTAGAAATTAGCAAGTTTAGTTTTATATGTGAACAGATCAATTTATTGTTTCAGTTTAACCATTGGATCAGTAAGTCTCTTAACCGAGCAGGATTTAAATATCCTTTCTATATTGAGATGCATCCCAAGGAGTATCAAAAGGTTTGGTCATGAAGATAGCATGAGATGCTAGATACCATTTGACAAACTACACTGGGTTTGGTCATAAAAGGTAGCATAGAGATGCCATATATCAAGTGAAAAACTATTCTATTAAATCCTCTAACAAGGTAACATCTAATAGTGTGTTTGTAACATTTAACAAGGTTGGCTCTTCACTGAGCTCATGTTAGAAGAGTGAAAATTTTGGGTTATCGGTCCCAAGTGGTTTTTCCCTTAATAGGGTTTTCACATTAAAAAACCATGTGTCAATGTGTTTATGAGTATTAATTTAGTATTTTTCATTACACATAACTAATCTAGATTGATCGGTATACTCTATGTAATTTACTATTTTTTGATAAATGAAATACTGCTAATCGGTAAATTAAAAGAACAAGGTTTAATAGAGAGCTCTGAGCAGTAGTTATTTGATAAGTTTATTTGAAGGCATACATTTTATAGGACTGGACAAAACTAGAGGCTTAATATTGTGGTACTAAGTCTTTTGGTTGATTTATTAGAATATTTTTGAGGCCACTGATTCACCCCCCCCCCCCCTCTCTNCTGATTCCCCCCCCCCCCCCCTCTCTGTTATTCAAATAATTAGTATCAAATTTTGTGTGCTTAGAAAGGGAGTTTAATAGCTCAAGCAAAAGATCAAAAGATGAAGAGGCGAGATGTGCCCAAGTTGAACAAAGACAACTTTGCATCATGGAAAAGAAGAATAAAAATCCACCTATCAGGTATTGGAAATGATGTTACTCAATACTTAGATACTGAATATGTGTTGCCTACAAGACCTCACACTCTTGAGAAATTGAGAGAAAATCATGAGCATAATTGCATGATGATAGAGCTTGCTTCCTCGCTCTCTAATGCTAAATTTGAAGATGTGAAAACCTGCACCTCTACAAAGCAAATGTGGGATAAATTGAATCTGGTACATGGAGGAGATGCTAATGTACTCATAGCTAACGTGGAAAGTCCAAGAGGAAAATTTGATGACCTAAGGATGAAAGAAGGAGAAAATATCACTTAGTATAGCTGCAGAATAAAAGAAGTAGTCAATGATATATGAGGAGTTGGAGGTGTACTTGAAGAAGAGACAGTGGTAAGTAAAATCCTAAGAACCTTATTGCTTGTTTATGCTATTAGAGTATCTTCTATACGAGAAATGAGAGAAGTAGCAAACAAAATTGTTACCCTAGATAGTCTGATTGGTAGATTGATTTCATTTGAGAGGAATCACTTTGATAATAGTGGCTTACCATCTATAGAGTCTACATTCAAATCTTCTTTGAAGATAAGTAAATTAGGTCATAGGAAAACTATGAGAAATGATAGTGAAAGTGATATTGATGATGAAGGACTTGATGAGATAGAATAATTAATGGCTAGAGGATTACAGAGAGGCAAAGGTAGATACAAAGGTAAATTACAACTTGTATGTGTTAATTGTAAAGAGATTGGAAAATGTGCTGCAAGATGTACCAATAGAAGAAAAGATGACAGAAGTAATGATAGTATATATGAAAATAAGTTTGACCAAGGTGATAACAGATATTACTGAAGCAACCAACAATCTGACATAAGAGATACTCGAGACTACAAGGACAAAGGGAAGAAATCTTGTTACCTAGATGAGAAAAGAGCTAATGATACTAACACCAAATGTGAAGAAGACATTGAGATGGTAATTGTAGCCATGAAGGATGATTCAAAAGAAGAAGAAAGGTATGTAGAAATTTAATTCATATCTAAGGTTAGTAAGAGTGATGTCTAGATCATAGATAGTGGCTGCACTCACCACATGACCGGTGATAAAAAAAAATTTGAAATTTTTGAATAGTATAATGGTGGATCAGTGAGAATAGGTAATGACACACCTTGTCTAGTTGAAGGTAAAGGAAATATAATGTTGAATGTGAAAATGATTACTGGGTAAAAGGAATAAAGTATAAACTATTGAGTGTTTCACAGTTGAATAACATAGGTCACCGATGAGCATTTGAAAATGAGAAGGCAAAGATCTCCAATGAATCAAGAAGGTTGATCTGAACTGGTGAACAGACAAAAGGTAATCTTTTCTATCTTCATGATATTAACACCACTTGTTTAATGGCTAGAAATGAAGACATATGGATGTGGCATAAGAGACTATAACATGTAAATTTTGACAACACGATAAAGATAAACAATAAAAGGAAAGCAAGAGGCTTACTGATAATGTCTAAGCCCAAGCATATCATGTGTAAGAATTGTCAAAAAGGTAAGATGAAAAGCCTAGTTTCAAGACTAAAGCCCATATATCTAATGCAATTCTAGAATTAGTCCATACTAATTTGTGTGGACCCATGAGGAAAAAGAGTTACTATGGAGATAGGTATTGCATTCTCTTTATAGATGATTATTCTAGAATGATGATTGTTATGTTTCTAAAAGATAAATCAGAAGCATTCAAGATGTTTACATATTATAAAGATATGGTAGAGAAATAAAGTGGTGAGGAATTGAAATGCTTAAGGTTGGATAAAGGAGGGGAATTTATTTTAGATGAATTCACTAACTATTGCAAAGAGCATGAAATTACAAGACAGGTTTCTGCACCAAGAACACCACAGCAAAATGGAATTGCTGAGAGGAGAAATAGATCCATTGTTGATTGTGCAAGAACACTGATGATTATGAAAAGCATCCCTCAAAATTTTTGGAGGGAAGCTGTCAGTACTGCTATCTACACACTGAATAGAGTAAAATTGAAGGACACAAAGAAGACACCCTATGAGCTATGGAATGGTCACACACCCAATATAAGTTACTTCAGAATTTTTGGCACTCATTGGATTATTTTGAAGGATGAGAGAAATGGAAAACTAGACTCCAAAAGTGAAGAAGGTATCTTTCTAGGGTATTCAACCAAAAGAAAGGCTTATAAATTTCTTAACAAGTCATCTAACAAGATCATTGAAAGTGCAAATGTGAAAATAGATGAATTTTGATAAAAGAATGATAAGTAAAGAAGAAAAGAACTAGAGGAATACAATAGGTTTGTTTACACTAAATAACCTGGCACTCTACCCGAGCAACACTGTATCACTCCTGAGAAATAGAACATTACACTCGAGCATCAGATTGTAATTACCAAATATTAGGAAAATCCTCAAAATGATGTTCCAAGTGATGAAGATCAGAATGAAGGTCAAGATGATGAACACAGAGCTAAACCAAAACTTACCAAGTATGTCAAAAGACATCATCCATAGAATCAGATCATAGGAGACAAGAAGGCTGGAATGAGAACAAGAAGTAAGTCACTAAACACTAGATGCTTAATTTTTTATTTTGAGCCTAAATATGTTAATACTAAACTTGAAAATGAAGAATGGGTAAGTGCTGTGAATGAAGAAATAGAATAGATAGAGAAGAACAATACATAAACACTAGTACCAAGACCAGATGACAAGAATGTCATCAGTACCAAATGGATATTTAGAAATAATTTGAATGAGAATGAAGAAGTCACTAGAAATAAAGCAAGATTAGTATGCAAGGGGTATGTACAAGAAGAAGGTATTGACTATGGTGAAACCTTTGCACCCATTGTTATACTAGAAGGATTTTTAATCTTAATTTCTTATGCTGGATTCAAAGGATTCAAAGTATACCAAGTGGATGTCAAATCTACATTCCTCAATGGAATACTGGAAGAAGAGGTATACATTGAACAACCAGAAGGGTTTGTTGAATCAAACAAGAGAAACATGGTATGTAGACTACATAGAGCTTAGTATGGATTGAAACAAGCATGTAGATCTTGGTATGGAAGACTTCACTCATATCTCATTAACATTGAATTTGTAAGAAAAAGTTAAAATAGCAATCTATACATAAAAGAAGATAACAATGGTAATATTATGATTGGTGAAATATTTGTTGATGATATCATTTTTGGCAGAAATGGAATGTTATGTAAATCCTTTGCTAATTAAATGTGCAAAGAATTTGAAATGTCTATGTTTAGGGAGATCAAATTCTTTCTTGGTCAATAGATTTTTCAATAAGATGCATGCATATATATCCCTCAGTCGAAATACATCAAAGAAGTGTTGAAGATATTCAAGATGGAAGATTCCAAGACAGTTGGAACACCTATGACTACCAGATGTAAGCTAAATAAAAAAGACAAATCAAATGAGGTAAATCAGACCTTGTATAGATCAATGATTGGAAAACTAATGTATGTTGTTCATACAAGACTAGATATTGCACATGCAGTTGGAATATTTGTAAGATTCTCTGATAATCCCAAAGAATCACATATGAATGTTTTCAAGAGAATTCTAAGATATCTAAAGAACACCTAGAACTATGGATTATGGTATAAAAGAGAAGGAAAATTTTAGCTACAAGTCTATATAGATGCCGATTGAGTTAGAAACATAGATGATAGAAAGAGCACAATCAAAGGAGAATTCTTCATGTGTGACAGACTTGTCACATGGATCAACAAGAAGCAAGGATGCATATCATAGTCTACTGCAGAAGAAAAATATGTGGCTGCTACTATAAACTACTCAAATATTGCATAGATCAAATAGTTACTGGAAGGTATGAATATGAAGATTCTTGAACCAATGATTATCTAATGTGATAATACCAATGCAATAAACATATCAAAGAATCTAGTAATGCATGCTAAGACTAAGCATATAGCAATCAAGTATCATTAATTAAGAGAACAAGTGCAAGAAAAAGAAGTGATACTCTAATATGTTCAATCAAAAGAACAATTAGCTGATATATTCACCAAGCCATTGTCAAAAGATATATTTGAGTACTTGAGAAAGAGACTAGGGGTCTAACCCTTGTCTATCAGTCAATAAGCTGACTAGAAGGTTGCATCAGCCTATACACAATTAGAAGATCCTTCATGTTGATGGAAGAACAGAAATGGACTGCAAAGATACATCTGTACAAACCAAAGGTACATATCTACAATGAAAACCAGAGTCAATGTATTGTTGATGGATAGGGAAATTCAAGGAATATATTATAAAAGGATGTAAGGTGATATGGAAGACTTGTTTGGTATTGTTGTCAAAGGGAGAGAATATTTCATTATCAGAATAGATTATATCATTATCCATGGAGAGAAGTTCCAAAAGAATTAAAAGGGAGAGTTAATCATTATCTTAAGGGAGAGATTGATTACATATGAAATATACATCAAAGGGAGAGAAGTCACAAAGGGAGAGAGTACATTCTAAGAGATGTTCATAAATTATTGTCAAAGGAAAAAGAGATGTTCAAGGAGAGGAACACTCAAGATAGAGCACATATCAGAAACAGAGACAAAAGTTGCTACATCTATCTAGTGAAGGGATTGAAGATTGAAGAAAATACTCTACAAAAAATAAATCTAAGCTATGTGATCTTACTAAGAGCTAGACATTTGTATTGGTTATAGAACAAAAATATTTGGAGAGATGAATGAAATACACTTGATATATTTCATATTGTAGTAGTAATAATATATTTTGATAATGTAGTGTATTGCCATCAATGCTAAAGGGAGAGATTGATGACATATAACTGTTTGAATGTTTGAATATGTTAAGTTGATGACATCAAAATCCAAAAAGATAATGCAAGAAATTAAATTAGTTAATGGATTGTATTGTCATTGATGTCAACTTGATATAATCTGATTGGTTATATAAAAAGTGTCAAAGACTTCAGAGAATCAGAGAAATAAATATTATGCTTTTAGTAATGCATAATAGATCAACAGTCACTAAGTGACTACAGACACCGATGGTTAGTGGAACCTGACAGATAGAGAAACATGAGAGAAAAGTCATAGTGATGCCTGAGAAAGAAAATCGATGAGCATTATCGAGGAGAAAAATCATAAGCATGACCGATGACCAGAATTATAGTGTTACCCTGAAGGAAAGATAGCCTGACAGACAGACAACACCGACGGAGAAGCCTGAGGTGAACTGAAGTGTTGATCAAAGCTAACAAAGAGTTAAAACACCAAAACGAACTGAAGTTTAGAAATGACAAAATACTTAGCTGGTAGAGCAAAAAATAGACCTAACTAGTTGTTAACATTATTCTCATTGAAAAATTAAAAGCCAAAGATAATTAAAATATTTTAAGCTAATTTATCCAGTTGTCAAAGAGACTTCTACGAGATAAAATAGGAGTTATGATTTAAATCAAGATTGGCAAGAATTGTGTATCACACCAAGATCAAGAAATTCTAAAACCTAGAAATGGTGATATCATGTCTATAAAAAGACAATCTAATTCATTATGAATTAGGGGAGTGGATAGAGAAAGAGGATTTTGGAGAGAAACTGATGAAGAACAACTTCATACAGTTGTGATCAATCAAGCTAAGGAAAGAGCTAAAGATTTATGCAGACACTGTGCAAAAGATCATAGCATCACCGAGCAGAAAGAAGTGGAGTAAAGGTATTGAAAAGATACATTGATTAGAAAGGTAAAATGAGCTTACAATAGATATGAAAATTAGCAATTTTAGTTGTATATGTGAACAGATCAATTTACTATTTTAGTTTAACCATTGGATCAGAAAGTCTCTTAACTGAGTAGGATTTAAAGATCCTTTCTATATTGAGATACATCCCAAGGAGTATCAAAAAGTTTGTTCATGAAGATAGCACGAGATGCCAGACATCATTTGACAAACTACACTAGGTTTGGTCATAAAAGGATTCATAGTGATGCCAGATATCAAGTGACAAACTATTCTATTAAATCCTCTAACAAGGTCACACCTAACAGTGTGTTTGTAACCTTTAACAGGGTTGTCTCTTCATCGAGCTCACTTCAGAAGAGTGAAAATTTTGGGTTACTGGTCCCAAGTGGTTTTTTCCCTTAACAGGGTTTCCACATTAAAAATCCATGTGTCAATGTGTTTATGAGTCATTACTTTAGTGTTCTACATTATACTCTAAGTAATTTACTATTTTTTGGTAAATGAAAGATTGCTAATCGGTAAATTAAAAGAACAAGGTTTAACAGAGAACTTCGAGCAGTAGATATTTGATAAGTTTATTTGAAGGCATACAACTTATAGGACTGAAGATAACTAGAGGCTTAATATTGTGGTACTAAGTTTTTGGGTTGATTTATTGGAATATTTTTGAGGCCACTGATTCACCCCCCCTCCCTATGAGTTATTCTAACACTAATATGGTCCACTTCATGGTCCTATTATCTCTTCCATATCATATCTACCTCAAAATATACTTGTGTCTTGTAGAAAGTATCCCACTGGTCAAAGCATGCATTATCAAGTCAAAGGGGTTGACCTCCATGGACAAGGTCTTTTATAACCCTTCCATATCAAATAAAATTTTAATGGTCATGGCCTTGATTACTTATATCACTCTAAAGATGTTTCTATCCCTTTAAAATTTAAATCCAAATATACATCTTCCCCTTAATCCCTTCCATCCATCTTAGGTCCATATAAAAAAAAACCACATGCAGTCAAGGATCAACATATCTAGTTTAATTAACATGTAAAATAAAAGAAAAATATGATCCAAAAAGTAAAATAAATATCCAAAAGGCCACAAAGGCCCATTGATCAAAAAGAAAATTCAAAATCTATATGGGTTTACATATCCATTATACAAGCATTTGGTTCCAAGGATACACAATTTAAGAATGAAAGTTCAAAATGCATGTGGATTCCCAAGAAAATCCTTCAAGCACAATGTCGAAAAGAAAAATTAAATTTGGAATCCAAAATTATTATACCTCCATCTAAGTTTATCCCACCTTCCAAATATATTTTGGGTCCTTATGTCCAAAAATCCACGTATACTCCTCCATTAAAATTTTGAAATCCAAAATTTGACTTTCCTCCATCACTCCACTACCCCTCAAGGTGTGTGTCAATTTTGATTTTTTCCCACATTTCCATCCACTCAAAATAAAATCTTCTTTCACTCCCTCCACTATCCAACACCTATTTTACATCCTTTCATCCATCCTATCAAATCAATTGCTTAAATCCTTGCAAAATTTTCCTCCAATTATCCATTTCATGTCCCTTTGTCATTACCTTACCAACATCTCTAAGAATACCATTAATATCTATGGTCCATTATTCCATGTACTTCAAGAACACCATCCAAATAGAAAAATTCATTATTCCTCTGTCAATATCATGCATCCTTTATTTCCAAATAGTCAAAAAGTCCAAAAATGTATAAAACAAAAAAAAAAAGAAAAAAAAAAAAGAAAGTAAAGAGAAATAATTGGTCCATTAGTGAAAACATAGAAAATAGGAACTATGGACAATTATCATGATGAAAACCTATAAAACATGTGTCATGTTAATTTATTAACTTCTAATGTTCCATACTTGGGGGCAAGTTTCATCCATGCTTTGGTATTATAACAAACCCCCTTCTTTTCCTCCATTATCCTATGTCCCTCATATCCATTATCCTATCGACATTCATTTTCCCTTTTTCATCTTTTATCTTGACAAGGTTAAGGATATTCCTATGTATTTCACATCCTATCTTCTTCATGTTGCCTACATCCATTTAGTCTATATCGCTTACCTTATCATACTCATTCAATCCATATCTCTTTTATCCAATTTTTATCTTTCTTATCCTATTTGTATCCTATCCAAAACCATCTCTTGATCTTGATATAAAATAAGGATGTATAATGTAAAACATGTTTTCAATAGCCTCTTGACATGCCCATTCCTATGCAACATTTTTCATTTTCTACGCCATATCATTACCTTATCTTTTTATGTTGTCACATTTCTTAAATAGTCCTTTGCAACAAAAATAGCTTCATTATCATAATAATCTACCAATATCCTTTGTCTATCTATTTCCATTCCACTAGTCCATCCATCCCTTTATAATGTTCGTGCCTTGCTAGACACTAGGGGAAATTCAATATATCTTGCCTTCACATCAATGTCCTAAAAAAATCATAAAAATTAGATAATGTTCTGAAAAAAATCTCTGAAAATCATATAAAGTCCTGAAAAAATCTCTAAATAATTAGATAATGTTCTGAAAAAATTCCTAAAAGTCAAATAAATGTCCTAAAAAAATCCCTACAAATCATATAGTATACTGAAAAAAATATTTAACCTCCGCCCTGATACAAGGTGCCATCTGATAGCTCAAAATAGGTCCCTGGCCTGAATGTACCACTTTCACTCGGTCAATCTTCCAACATTCGTCCAATGGCTTAGAACACACTTGATGGTTGGGAAGATGAAAATGTCGTTGCTCTGCCTGCTGAATGGGAAAAAGATTGGGGATCTGCTGATCCTATGGAAGAATGATTATTTGTATTTGCAATTGTACACCTGGGACACTGCATAGGCATTTTGGATATGCCTATTTTTGAAATCTTGTAATTAGGTTGTATGGCATAGGCATGTTTATTAGGCCTATTCTGAAATTTTGAAATTTTGTGATAATCAGTACACAATATCATAGTCTAGTTTTGATCCCTACCATAATTTTAGGGATTTTTCTGGGGGATATCTCTGTTCTAATGTATCAACCAAACAAAATTAGTGGGTTACATGTGCAAACCTAAATGTAAACATCGACATATATCCTATTAGGATTCGTGGGTTCTCTGAGAAAACCCAATTGTAAAAATTCTCATATTCTATAAATTGTATACGACTACGATCCTAGGGTTTCTTCCTGATTCTTCCACGAGGAAGTCTTTGAATTAGTATATATTAATACAAATATGGTGGGTACCCAACTTTGGCTTAAAAAATAATAATAATAATAATGTCATAAAAAAATCATAAAAATTATAAAATGTCTTAGAGAAAGTATAAAAAAATCAAATATTTCAAAAATCCTCAAAATTAAAAAACAATCAAAATTGAAAAATAACTAGTCATTTTTATTTCATTAATAAATTGTTCCTTTGCAACAAGAGAAGCATTTGAGAAAATTTAAATTTGAAGACTTGTCAAACATTGTGCTTCACAAATAACACATCAAGAGAGAAACTATATAATCAAGTCATCAGTCAGACAAATCAAACATGTCCTATCAAACAAACAACATCATTTTTCTTTTATCAACATATTATTTATCTTATGTAGGGTGTGGTACACTCAAAACTAGATGATATCTTTCCTAGATGAGGTACTTCATTCTTAAAAGTATACATCATCATCATCATCATCATCATCATCATCATCATCATCATCGTCGTCGTCGTCGTCGTCGTCGTCGTCATCATCATCGTCATCATCGTCGTTGTCGTCATCATCATCGTCATCATCGTCCTCATCCTCATCCTCATCCTCATCCTCATCCTCATCCTCGTCATCATCATCATCATCATCATCCTCATCGTCGTCGTCATCATCGTCGTCGTCGTCATCAAACAAACTTTCAAATTTGACAAGATCAAAATGACTATTGACTTTCTTGGTTTAGTGAGTCTTATCATTTATTGATTTATCTTTGGTCATGCTGCTATGCTACTCAAGGATATCACTAACTGATGGGAGTGGCTTGGCTAGTTCATGGTCTTTTATTTTTCTTATGTTTTATGCTTGTGGGGTTTTTTTCATGAAGTTATATGGCAAGTATGTTCACTACTCGAGGATGGATGGAAACATTCCTTGTCTGTAAGGTGTTTACTTTTATGCAAAGTGATTGCATTATGGCCCTGGATTTCTATGTCATGGTGTGCAACATCTATTTTTTCACATGAAATAAATCTCTTTAAAGATAAAGAGAACTTATGAAATCAATGTTTCATCACTACTAATTATTCTTTACTTTCTTACTAATTTCTTCTTCAATCTAGCTTTTCTTCCATCAATCTTAGAAGTCAATTTTGAAAATTGTCCTCTTGTCAAATTTACACCCAATGTTTTAAGGGGGAACCCTACCTCCATTTTCTTGATCCAGTGAGGTAATTTTAAATGTGATTTATTCTTGATTTTTCTTTGAAACAGTGCTCAGAATCGCATTGTCTCAAAGAGGGGCAAAATGTAGACGCTAAAAAGTAGTTAACACCTATGGTGCCACCTTTTAACATCGTGGCATTACTTTTAAAAAATACTTTTCCACTGTCCTAATTATTCCTCTATGTTGTACATTTGACCTTTATTATTTGATGGAATTGTGTTATCCTTCATTAATTAAACAATAAAAATTATTTAATTAATTATTAACATTCATATTTTAATCCTGATGTTTTTACTCTTAATTATTCAATCCTGGCGATTGATTAATTATCATCTTTAAGGGAAAAGATAATAATTATTTGTCCCCTTATCCTAAGTCCCATGTCATGATAAATAAATTACATTTATCTACCCCCCTTCAATCATTATCCCACAATTAATTGAATTTGAATTAATTAATTGCCTAATTTGTCTCAAATGTGGGAATTAATAATTATAAATTTTAATTATTTCCCTCATTTTTAATCCCACTAATTTGGCTTCATTTCCACTAATCATTCTTCCAACCACTAATTTAGCTTACATCCCCCTGATTTCTCTGTATACCTTCCCTTTCTATTTTCCTAATTTAGCCTTACACATTCCCCTCAATTCATGCATTTGATTTCACATTACTATTTGTGCATTATAATTTGTCATAAAATGTCATAAGTTGTCATTTTCCCAAATGCAACTCTTATTTTGTCTAATCACATGCAAACCAACAAGATCCTAAATTATAATTTTGGGCCTAGACACAGATCCTAAATGCAACCCTATGGGAAATGACACACATCCACCTATCTAATGACATGCAAACCAACAAGATCCAATACATTTTCACCACATATACAATATAGTTTGCATGAAATTAAAGTTTACCAATATTATTTATCACCATGGAATACAAAATATGTCTGATAATAATTAAAAAATAAAAGATAATTTTTTTTAACAATATATTACCTAAAACTCTTAAATTATTAATTATGGATAACATTTCTATGTTTCCTCACATATATGATATAATAAACATTCACCATGAGCTTTTTGGCATTTCTACAAACATTAATTTCAAGCAATAAAGAGGTGACACCTCAATTTGAAATTTTATAAATTTTTTGATCGCATTTCTAACTATATCAAATGTGGTGACTATGTATTACTAAAGTTAATATTCTTGCACTTGATAAACCATACTCCATTTACATATTTAAAAATAAAGTTTGAAAATACAATAAAATGTAGAGTTTAAAAATATAAAAAACTCTACTTTAAAAAAAATTTATAAAATAATATCCTCACTTAAGGTATCTTCAGAAAAAATGATTTTTTATTTTATTTTAAAAAATAATAAATAAATTCTTTCACTTAAATTTTGTTCTTACATCAGCTTTAAATGAAGGTGTTTTCTAAAAACATTTGCCATGTATACATTAGAAAATGTTCCATAAGTAGGACACATTTGTTGGCAAGTTGACTCCCAGAGAGTATATGGCTTATTTTGTGTTGTCATTATGGCAATAAAGTCATATAAAGTTTTGACAGTAAACTATGAAGTGAAAATTGACTAAGTGTAGAAGACAGAACAAAACAGTGACTTGCAGTCGATCAGGGCATCAACTCACGTGCGTACGACCACATCAGCATATGTGTGTTCAGACTTAAGTTCTATGGTATGTTATGCTTATCCTATACACGCATGGTATGGAATGTCAGTATAGAAAAGTTACAGGAAGTACAAGTACACTAGCTATTTAGAATACAAAGTATGAAGCCGACTTCATGATTTTGATTAGCGTGTAATCTTTTGTTATGTAAAGGCTAAGCACCTATTGTAATAAGTTTGTAATCATGTATTAAACATTGTTGTAAACATGATTAAGCCAATTTGTTTGGAAGCATTGTGAATATTGTTTTTGGGCCGACTAAGGTCTTGTTTATGGTCGCATCTATTCAGGCATA
>MU225098.1:398653-477531 GCA_018584345.1 Thuja plicata
CCCCCCCCCCCCCCCCCCCCCCTCTCAGTATTTCCAACAATTGGTATCAGAGCTTGGTCCTCAGAGAGAAAAGTTTAATGACTTGAGGAGATCATGGATTCAGTAGAAGTCAAACATCTGAAAAAGAATCTTGAAGTAGCCCTTGAAGATCTAGATAGATCTGAGAAAGAAAATGAAGAACTTAAACTAAAATTTGATGGCTCACAAATGCTTATCAAGAAATTAAGGAAAGAACTAAAAGATTACTCCACCAATGATTTGAAACTGAATGAAGAGAACATGTCTCTGAAAGATAAGATAGAAGAATTGAATGATCAGTTAACTGATAGCTTAACAACTATTGAAGAAAAGAACAAAGAAAACAAACAGTTTGATGAAGAACTCATGCAAGCCAATATGAAAATCTTGGAATTGGAAAATATCAAGAATAAAATTGAATCTGAATTATCAGGAGCAAAAGACAAGATTGATAAACTACACACAAGCTCTGATATGATTCAATCACAGATCTATGCACAAAAGATAAAAGGTGATACCACTGGTATGGGATGCAGTTTAGCTCAAATTGAGATCAACTCATTACAAGAATGAAAGAAAGCTCAAACAGAATCTTCAGAAGAAAAGAAAACTAAAAATCATGAAGAGACTAAAGAAAAATCACCAAAAGATAAGCACAAGGTAGTCAACCATACTTGCTATGCCTGTAACAAGCATGGACACTTGGCAAGAGATTGTAAGAATGTAAGACCCTTTAATGGTTACTGTTACTCCTGTAATAAGTTTGGTCATAGGGCTATTCATTGCAGAACAAATCAAAGAAATCAGCCACAACTGAACCAAAGGAATCAAACTCAAGTCAATCAGAGAAATCAACCTCAAAGAAACTTGCAGAACATTACATGTCAGATATGTAACTACAATAGACACATAGCCAAGTAATGCAACATGATCAATAACAACATTAGACCTCCTATCATTTGTCACTCATGTAGAAAAGCTAGACATATCTCAAGATTTTGCAGATCAAGAACAAAAGGACAAGAGAATCCCAAGAAGTCTTTGTTTGAAGAATTAGGAGAAGTCAAGTTTGTGGAAGCTAAAGCTAACTCACATAAAATATGGGTTGAAGTAAAGAAGGATAATGAAGAGAACAAGGTAGCAGATGCATCCTCAGTGGACGCACCTTCTACTTCTGAATATTTGACCCTCATGGTCTTAGGGGGAGCTATTCTAGCTCTGAACCCCTGTGTGGTTGGTATACTCACCTCTGAGTATGCGCCTATGGATTCATGCATGTAATGAAGAATTAAGGATGTATGCATTCACACATTGCCTTTACTTCATTTAGAACAAAGTTTGAAATTCTCTAATTCTCTCTGTAAACTGCTTTATGACAATGAGCATTAAATGCAATTGATCTTTATATAAATTGGCAAAAGATGTTAAAAACCTCACTTTAAATTTGATATTGAAGCATTCAGAAAGCAGATAAGCATCAAGCATCAAAGCATTATAGCTTAAAGGATTAATTGGTTTGTGAAAAAGATTAACGATTGGATCGGAACCCTAGAAGTCATGTCATTTTAGAATCATCGTGAAACCCTACTTAACCTAGTTGCAAGTAAGTATGGAAACCCCTGTTGTATTTGACATTGCTGAGAGGAAGAGATTTGTTTTTAAGAAGCAACCATTCAAGTCCATACTAGATGATGTCGAAGGAGAATTCTATAGGACTCCACTTGGAGTCATACATGTAGAAGACATCCGTACATATGCTTATTGCAAGAAGGAAATAGTTGGAGACAACAGAATTTCATCTCTCATAGGTTCTATGATGAAACTAGACTATACATTCAAGGATGAATATGTGCATCTCACTGATAACCATATCTTTGAGTATTCCAATGTGCATGAGTTCTATGACCCATAATGGGTAAAGATATTATTGAGAAAGATACATGATGATCTATACTTGATAGGTGAGGTTCCTATCCACATCACTGCAAATCTAATTCATGAGATGACTGGACTACCTAAGGTTGGACCAGTTCTTCCAACTGGTAAAGATGTTAAGAAACAAGTTCAGAAAGAATGTTTATCTAGGAGTGATATGGGTGGTATGATTGTTGATCCCATCAAGGAAGATGACATAAAGCTAGTCACCATGATACTAGGTTATAAATTTCAGCACGCAAGCAGACTAAACAGTGTATCTGCAACTACTGTCTTAGCAGCAATAAAAATGGTGAATGATAATACTCAGTACAACCTATGTGAAATATTGCGCACTCAATTGATTGACAACATCCAATTTATTAAGCATGACAATATCAAGATATTTAGGTTTGGCTCACTAATCATATATCTCTACTCCCACATAGTAGGAAAGGTTGCAAATCTCTACCTAGACAAAAGCAAACCCACTATGTCACAGATTTCACTGAAAGCCACATCAGAGAGTAGTGTGAAGGATTCTATGGACATGGGCATCAAGACATTCAGGATCAAGATGCATAAGAGGTTCAAGATACCTGATAAAATAGTTGAGAAGTACAAAGACACCATATTCTTGATGGTGGACACTGATTGTACTTGCATGGAGGTAGTTGAGCCTAGGAAAAAATAGATTCACCCTCTTGGTTATGAAGTCGAAGAACATGTTTTGGAAGGTTATGCACAAGTCCTCCTATCTGCTCCCAAGGATCCCAATGAACCTAGATGGGGAACTTATAGAGAAAAGACAAATCAAGTTGATTCTGTCGTATACAGTGCTAAGAACAAAAGGAAGGCATCTAGGATTACCTTAAATATCCTAAAGGTTCATGGTGTTACACAAGAAGATCTTGACAGAGCTAGAGAAGCTAAGATAGCCAAAGAACTTGAGAAGACTCCCACATAAGTAAAAAATGGAAAAGACTGATGATATATGCCCAAGAAGAAGAAAAAATCAAATGAAGATACATCTGTGCCATCAACCACCATTGATCTGGAAGCATCTCCACAATCAGTACCTAGCAAAAAGTCTAGAGGAAGGAAGCAAGTGCCCACTAGTTATCCATCCTCAAGAACTACAAGGAGCAAGGTAAAGAACACACAAGATCCTCCTGAGGTAGGATTCGGACCTAGTCTTAATGTCTTAAGGAATAGAATTGTCAATGAAGGAAGACTAGAATCTCTCAAAAATGTATATGATAAATATCAAGAGATAGACAAATCAGAGATTCATTCTATGATCATCTCTCACATGATTAAGTTTAAAAGGACAATATTAGAACTCAAAACTGTCATACCAAACAAGGTATGGAACATACTTGATATGTTAAAGAGGAAAAAAATTGAAGAGGATATGAGGATTAGAGAAGAAACATTGGATATTCTTCTCCCAGTGTGCTCGCATGATGAGAAAGTCATTTTTTTGGATTTAGTAAAGCTGCACCTAAGAATTAAAACAAGAATTCTTCATATCATGAACAAGGAATATGATTTGGTCGATGAAGAGACTCATAAAACATTTCAATGGGTATTTCTAGATACACATATGTATCCATCAACGATGGCCACAACAAAGGCAATTCCAGTTCCTCCTAAACATGTTGCAGAGCTAGTAATTCAAAATGCACCTAAGACAGGTCCACAGGTGTTAGTGCCCTCAGTCTCAATAACTTTTGATACAACAAAAGATTCAGAGGATACTATAGTGATTGATAATATCAAGATATCCATGACAGCCTCTGATAATGATATGGACAAATTTGATAGAGCATTTGTACGCACTGAAGGAACAAAGGAGGTATGCACTAATGACACATCCTTACAGCAAGATGAAGTCCCCCTAATGATTCAACAAATCTGAATGAAGAAAAAGACAATGAAACTAACGAGATACTAGCTATGGAAATCCCAATAAAAAGTGAATGCATGGATACTAGTCAGAATACCATATTCACACCATCCATTCAACCATCTACCTCATTGTTGTCAAGTTTAACTCCTGACTCACCAAGTCTGGATGCTTGGGGAGAAGAAGACCTGATCAAGATCAGTGTCCTAGAGATGAAAAAGGCCAAATAGAAATAGGTTATGAGGAATCCTCTCTTCTTGGAATCAATAAACATTCTGAATGACATAGTACTTGCAGACAATAAAGTAGCAAAAATTCAGTTGGTTTATGATGTAGACAGTATACTAACAAGCTTCAAAGCACATTTTACAAGCTTAGTAGACTCAGCTACTAGAATTGTAGAAGATGAGTAAAAAAAGGAAAGGTTGAATGAACTAGTAGAGAATTTTTCCTTAGATTTAAAGTCATTAAAGATTGGTCAGTCTATGTTGAAAGAGTTGGCAGCTAAAGGCAAAAATGTAATAGCCAACTGCATGGACAGGGTGAAATTCACCTCTGAACATATCAAGAAGATAGAGGAAGCAGATATGAGTGTTAGGAAATCAGTCGAGACATCCACGCAAGACATGAACATCTACAACAGTATCTATCAAGGTCAGCTTGACAAGATTGAAAAGGAAAAATTCAAGATTCATAAGATAAGAATCAGACAGACCCAACTGAGAAATACACTAGCGCCCTCCTTAGCAACTCTGGATGAGAACATCAAACAGATTGATGCCACTATTTTCCCATATGATCAAGGTCCCTACATGGACCTGATAAAAATGGAGAATCTCACTTATGCTCTATGCACCCATCTCCAGACAGTTGATGCAATGAAGGCATTCTGGCAGCAAGAGATATTAAAGAATCTTCAGTTTGTATATCCAGATGTATACATGGAGTAAGTATCTAGAGACTTACAATTTTGACACCTTTGTCATTAATGTCAAAGGGGGAGTAATATACAAGGAATATGTGTATATATGGGGAGTAAAATATATCATAATTATAATGATATACAGTGTTTATGTTAGCCAAATTTGAGTAACTTGGCCACATTCCTTTGTTGCCATTAATGACAAAGGGGGAGATTGTTGGCAAGTTGACTCCTAGAGAGTATATGTCTTATTTTGTGTTGTCATTGTTAGTATACAGATTTGTCCTTTCGCAAAATAACAAACAACTCAACTCTAAATGCCCGGAAAGAAAGACAAGCAATACTAACAGTTAGACGAGTTATCATTAATTGATAACCCTTCTCTGAATTAAGAGGTACAACTCCCTCATGAAAAGATATTCAATGAATTAGATAACAGAATGTATCTTTAACCTGAAGATACAAAAGGATTTTTGACATTCATCCATAAACATGAAATGAATGTGATTACAATAAGAAAGATTCTGAGAAAACAAACAAATGGCCAACTGACAACTTATTTAATCTTCTCAATCACAAAGAAACAAAAGAAAAATCTAATATCTATTTTGCATATGTAGGTGCATAAAACCAAGTGATTTCAAATTGCATACAAAGACTTGATAAACAGGACAAGATAACACTAGAAATGTGAATGAAACAAACAACAAATTATTTACAATCAGAAAAATATAAATTTAAACCAACATATTTAAAATTGCATTTCTTCTTATTTCATATATACAAACAAAATAACCAACTAATCATTGTGTCCCTGTCTATAAACAAGCTGCAAAAATAAAAATATCTTCTTATCCCCCTCTTTCTCTATTACAATAATATCAGAAAATAATTTCTTCCCCCTCCCCTGTAGCCGACTGACTCCTAGAAAAGAAGAACCCCTATTATGTTGAGTCTTTTACAATATATAATTTCTTGCACGGTTGTTGTAACTGATTCTTGGAAATTGACTCTTTTTATTTTCCATCTGATATTATTCTCATTTTAACTGTATAAGGCTCTTTTCTTTGTAGGCATAGGAGTTAGAGTTTATGAAAAGTATATATGCTTCCTTACAGGTGGCATACATCTGATGACTTATCAAGTTTTCCCTTTCAAATTACCAACTCTCCACCCAACTTTCCATTTTCTGAAGCAAACTGATTACCATGTATACCATTTGAGTCACTTAATTTGAGGACATTTAATGTACATTGCCACATGCCCTGTATTCTAAATTAACTTGGAGGTCTTAGCTGTATCTGTCATCACGGTGTTAACTATCAAACCGTGTTCATGCACATGAGTGTTTGATATTTTAGTGTTTAATTAAACATTATAATAATGTTCCATGGGCATTTTGTCAAACATATTAACATGTAACTTGGACATAAGTAGAGACTTGTGTCTCTCCATCAGATGTATATAATATTTTGAGCCTCCAATTCTTATTCTGTAACCTCGACACCTTTAATCGTGAACATGGCTTGATTATTATCTTCAAACAAATCCATGTGCTTTTGGTCCATGTCTTTGGGAATTCTCTTTATGCTATGATGGCATCATCCCATTGTCGACATTATTCTCTTCGGCTTTACCGTAGTTATTCATTTTAAAATCACCATTGACAAGAATTTTAGTCTGCTCACGCCCCTTGTTATCACACATTCTTCATAAATAAAAATTGAGTCATGCTATGAGGAACCCACAACTTCTGCAGCTATCAATACCTTTGCACTCTTGGTCTATTTTTTTGTGACACTTCTTCCCATGCATTTCTCCAAGTGAGATTTTGAGAGCATCCTAGATTTATCACTGCTGCGGTAAAAGAAGACACTGCATCAATTTATTTGGTGCTCGGTTATGACAAGTACCAACTCTGAGTATCACAAGGCATCTGCTTTGAGTTCAACATGAGTCTTATGTTTTCATATCTTATTACTACTAATGTAGAGACTCTATCTTCAATGTCTCCACCCAATTCTTCAAACTGACAAGTCATTTACCTGAACGACATTAAGCGTTCTCAATCCCATGCCACATAAGAAAATGGACCAATGCTGGAGTAGGGTAGGGGATCGCAACTTCATCACCATAAGAATTTGGAAGTAATTTGACTCGAAATACCTCCTCTTTAATAAATCGATGGTTCTCACCAGGAAGTCTTTATCAGCAGGCATGAAGCTCTTCATTACTAGATTGGGCATGTGTTCTGGAGCATAGAGGACTGGCAGGCATTTTGTCAAATAGATGACAGTCATCATCTCATGCTTCTATCGTTGGTCTCAGATATTATGTGCCCTTGGCACTTCACAGGATCCATGTTATAGTGATGAAGGCATTCACTTAAGATTGGTACCCACTAGGTATCGATATCTTATGAAAGAGATTGATCATCATGCATCAAAGACACACCAGATTCCAAAAGAAAGAGAGATCTCTTTCAAAATTCCTAAGATGCAAGGAGTACCCAACATAAACAATCAAAAACCATTCCATTAGGAACTACCTATACCTTGTCCAAGAGATAAAAGAATCCCGCATAGACCTGCCAAATAGCTCCTTAATCCTTTAAAACAAATCACTCTGCTTTACAATAGGGTGCTCAATTTTACTTCTTCATTCCTTAGGATATTCCCTTCAAGCCGCTACTAGTGGTCTCGACATTTTGTCAAGCAGTTTGGTGTACATTGTAATGCCCTCTAAATATGGCTTGTGCTCACGTGGCAAGGAAACTATGCAATCTTCCTTCTCTTTGTCGGCATGAACTATTGACACCTCAACATTTGGGTTGAGCCATGTGGGAGTTGCTTTGGGAAAATACATTTGGAAATGGACAAGTGACCATATGGTTTTTCCTCCATGCATAAGGCAACTTGAATTGTATGTAGTTGGGGTTCAATGCATTATAACAAACAATTTATGAACATCCCCATGTACCTAAGCTCTAACATGAGTCAACTTTTGATGTGGATTGACAATGTTGTTGTGATACCATGGACACTAGTCATGGAGAACATTGAAACTCCATACACTGTGACACTACGTCTAAAAGACCATGATCATTCTTTGAGTTCAACTATGGAATTTCTCTATTGGGTTCCATTTTGATTAACCATGCCTCCTCAAATTTGCCCCCCTTTGTAGTACACCATGTTGTGATCTCTCAATCAATGGCAATCTTTACTCCGTAGTTGTGCAACATGGATTCAAGATTCATGGTTGCCTCAGTGCTTCACCAAACAATTTGAATGCTTTCAACACACAGTCCCAAGCATAAATTAATAGGGCATGAGATTAGTTCATCACAGGGTTTGTCAATATCGCAAGTTGTCTATTAAAATGAGGGCCTCAGCCAACAAATACATCAGCTCTATATATGTGGATCAACATAAAATCTTAACCTCCAAACTGTGGTGCTTAAATATGCATATCAAAATCTAAATTTGAACCCGACTTTGAACTCTACTTGAACTTTCTGAATTTGCAAGCTCGATTTTGAACTCTAAACTTGAACCTGCATGTTGTGTTTTGAAATATTGAATCTTGAACTTTGAACTTCGGGTCAAGGTTAAGAATTTGACAATGCATATTCCACGAATGATCATAAAGGATAAGAAAATTTGTAGGAGTTATCTATAGGCCTCAAACTTTAAAAATTTAGAATTTGGGTGCTGAAAGCATGTTAACAATCATTATGGCAACAAAGTCATATAAAGTTTTGACAGTAAACTATGAAGTGAAAATTGACTAAGTGTAGAAGACAGAATAGAATAGTGACTTGCAGTCAATCAGAGCATTTGCGCATGTGCATACGACCACATCAGGATATGTGCGTTCAGACTTAAGTTCTATGGTATGTTGTTATGCTTATCATATACACACATGTTATGGAATGTCAGTACAAACAAGTTACAGAAAGAACAAGTACACTAGTTGTTTAGAATATAGAGTATGAAGCCAAGTTCATGATTTTGATTAGTGTGTAATGTTTGTTATGTAAACGCTAAGTGCCTATTGTAATAAGTTTTTAATCATGTATTAAACATTGTTGTTAACACACTTAAGCCAATTTGTTTCGAAGCGCTGTGAATATTGTTTTTGGGCCGACTAAGGTCTTGTTTATTTTCGCATCTATTCAGGCATATATATATATATATATATAATGTAAAGATATATTGCATGTGTTGTCGAAATAATCAAAGAAGATGTATAGCAGAGTAGTATGAAGATATCAGTATGAGATAGAGCCCTTAAAGAAGTTAAGAGCATAAGCACATAACTAGAACTGATTAGACATCTATGTCACATACAATAGTTCACTTTGGACATATTGCATATCTATTCTCAGGAGGTTGTAGCCTTCTTTCTCTTTGAGCAGTGAGCTCTTGGATAGTGAGTCCTCACCCTAACAGGGTTGCTTTTAAAAGACTCCTAACAGGGTCAAACCCTTAACTAGGTCATTGTACTTACATTGTAAAGACTGCTCCTAACAGGGCAAAGGAACTCTAACAGGGTCATTATACTAGTGCAATATTTGTGGGTACTAATTCCCACCGAAGTTTTCCTCTAATCAAGGTTTCCCTGTTGTTAGTAAACAAATTTGTCCCTCAGAAATAAATGTAAAGAATGAATCAATATGCCCGAAAAGAAGAACAAAATGTACTAACAGTTGGATGAGTTATCATTGGTTGACAACCCTCCTTTGAATTTAAAGTTACAGCTCCCTTCTAGAAAGATATTCAGTGAATTAAATGTAAATTATGTCTTTAACCTGAAGACACGAAGATTGCTGACATGCATTCATCGTAATGAAATGAATGCATTTACAATATAAAAGATTTAGAGAAAATAAATGAGTGACCAACTGATCATCTATTCAGTCTTCCCAATCATAGAGAAATCAAGGAGTGGCTAAATATTTTAATTAATAAGCATAAGTACACCAAAAACCAACTGATTCATGATATATTCATATACTTGATTTGATCATGCAGAATAGTATTCAAAAATATGATTGAAATGAGCAACTAATCAATTTCAATCAAAGAAAATAATATTCAAACACACAGATCTGATGTACCAATTTCTCCTTACTCCTAAATACAAAGCAAAATAACCTACAGATCATTTTACTTCTACAACTTCATTAAAGTTGCTTAGAAAATAAAACATATATATTTCCCCTTTGTTCTCCCTGTTACAATTTTACACCAGAAAAATATATTCCCCTCCTCCTGTGGCCAACTGACTCCCAGAAAAAAGAAGAAGAACCCCTCTGTGTCTCTTTCTCTCACATATTTATCTTTCACGTCCCTGATAGCTTTACCCTTTCAGTTACTAAAACTAGTTCTCCGAAAGTGCTATTCGGTCTAAATAACTGAATCTTGGAAAAACATGACCCTTTTCTTTATCATACTCTACCTTCCATGATTCTTCCTTAAAAATTTCTAATTATTGAATGTTATCCTCCCTTCCCATTACAATATAATACCACTTTTCAATAGGGAAAAGGGGAGATAAATTTTAACACTGATGACCGGGCATCAATGATAGGATTGGGCTATGTGTTTCTATATCATTACACTTGACAAGTGGCTCATGATGATGGAGATATCTTTCTTAGGAACATGTTGTCTCACCCTCTTTTATATGGAGATAACTCTTCTTAGATAATTCTTTAAATTCCAAAATCCCCTTTTCAATATTTGGATTCGGCAACATATGTTAATACAACAATCTCTCTGTCACATGTAGACCCCTGAAAAATGTAAGCATCTTATCGATTCATGAGACTTGCACATATTTTCAACACATGGCTTACTTTCATTCAAAGAACACTTATCCTTGGACTGATCTTCATGCAAAGAGTATCTGCTGACACTGCATACACCAAAATATGGTGTCTATTCGAACACTATCTCACATGACTTCATGTGTCAAGATTTCATAAAAGGGCTCCACGTTTGAGACTCATCTTTTTCGAGCATTAACATTTAGTCAAATAGTTTACAGCTATTAATGGCACATTGGATATCCCTATTTTAATCATCCTTACTCTCTATGGTAGGGTTGGAAATTGCAACTCCATCAGCTCACACAGTGTGCCTCGTCAATAATAAATCAAGAAATTTGTCCCTATATTATGCTCGAAGAGCCAATTCATCAATATAGAACACATTAATATCATCCATCCTCATGCAATGACATTGCCCTCAACTGTGACTTTTAAACATATCCTTTCATGTATGAAAGAGCTCCTTAAATCTTGACATATTTGTGACAGATAAAGGTTAAAACTCGACGGTCAAAAGAATGCTAGTAGATACAAGTAATCATATGTAACCCAGTGTGTTATAGAGTCCTCATCTCTGTTCACTTGTCACAAATCTTTAAAAGTGCGGTTTCTTCCTTGCATGTTTGGAACACTTCGATGGTGGTCCATAATTGCCTTTGCCTTTGATAAGCATTGATTCTTGTTGGTCATCCTTTGCTTTACCTTATGCTTATGGAGATGTTTTCTACATTTTGGTATCGACGTGAGACCTTGATAGCAAAATGATCACATTATGGCTGATGAGGACCTTTATCTTTCATCTTTACAAACCTCATTTCAAATAATCTGCATTTTCTAATCGCTGGCTCGATGACACTTTGTCAAACAGTTTAGGACCATCCTTCACACATGTACAGTTCATTTTCAAATGTGTGCATAATGATGCTTACAATCTCAATTTGCAAATGTGAATCCTGTCACTCGTGTTCCTATTGACATTCTGAGCACTGTTGTTCAACAGTTGATCCCAGGTTTTAAATATGGCCTTTAAATTCACTGGTTGGTCAGGTACTAACTACTATGGTGCCCGTGAAGACTCCCTTTCAAAGATCTTCACGGCATATACACCATCATGTGATCTATCTTAGTAGAAATTTAAAGTTTCATCCTTTTAGACTATGAATTGGATGCTGACATTATTATGTTGCATAGTTTATATATACTCCCTTTGTGTACAGGCACCACTACTGACATTTTTCATTATGTTGAATGTCAAGCCCGCTACCACCATATGCCTCTATTTTGGAAACTTAGTGTTCAAAATTGGGAGTTTTAATTGGATATTGCGGCCTGTCAAACACTATCGTCATTCTATAAAATAGATGGCGCACTCCCTTCACACAGGCAATCCATGTATCTTTATAATTGTTTCTAATAGTGTTGACAATTCATCAAACGCTTCATAGTCTTCCCTCATAGACTGACATCGGGCATAGGTTTTGGTTACTACTGTGTAGTTTGGAGGAGCTTTCTTCTACTTATCATTTGGCTGCAAAAATGCCAATTCTAGCCATCTTGATTCATGTTGATGTAGCGTTTAAAGCTCTGCCCGATATAATGCTCGTGGAAAGTTGAACTTCAACCAATAGAGATGTTGGCTCTGCATATGATCTATGCCCTTCTATTTAATGGACAACAAAAATTTATCCATTAATTCTGTAGCACGTATGAGGAGAACATATATACAATGCTCCATCGAACACCTCACATTCAATCCTTTACATATCTATGATTTTGATGCCTTTATTGTGTGCCACTGACATCTATTATGCTCGGTCATATTGTTAAACAGCCCACTATCAAATATTTAAGTTAGAGAGAACTGCGTAATAGAAAAGCTACACCTTTATACAATGATGACACCATCCTATTGTCGACCCTCTTTTCTATTTTTTTTAAAAATCGGCTTCACAGGAGAATCCTCCACATTTGGAAACTGCCAACATAATTTTGAATTTCTTTACACATAATTGTGTACATGCAAAGCATATACACAGCTCGGGGATTGACATTCTGTCAAACACCTCTTGTATCTTCTCCACTCAGGCTATTTAGTTATTTTAATACTACATTGATGAATTGAGGAAAGTGTCAGTTTTGAGGCACACACACCACTGCATTTTGTCATGGTTCACAAACTCACCATTGACTATGTGTTATTTGCATTCTGAGCACCTACATGTTCAATCACAACTTCTCTCTTGATAAATTCTATCGAGCACTTTGCAATAATCGCTCATCTTTCAATTGTGGGTATGAGGATACATGAGTAAATATTCTTAGACAAATTACTCGCACTTGATGAATGATCATTCGAATCTGTCCTGAACTGTCTCTTCTATCAACTTGAGCTTCTTCTTGAATGTCAGCATGAACTATTGACACCTCAATATTTGGGTTGATGATAGAAATATTTACTCCTTAGTTGTGCAACATGGATTCAAGATTCACGGTTGCCTCAGTGCTTCACCAAACAATTTGAATGCTTTCAACACACAGTCCCGAGCATAAATGAATAGAGCATGAGATCAGTTCATCACAGGGGTTGTCAATACTACAAGTTGTCTATCAAAATGAGGACCTCAACCAACAAAGACATCAGCTCTGTATATTTGGATCAACATAGAGGACATGAGCTCACATATACTCATCACCTTTCTATACAGAGGTAAATTAGACTTCTTCCATCAATCGTATAGGCAAGGGCATACCTTCCAAGAGAGTGGATGGAGTCTGCAAACCTAGATCTTCGAACTGAATCATTGATGTTGAACCCAAACTTCAATCTTTAATCTAAATCCGAACCATAAAATTGTGTTAAAACAAACATAGAATTTGAACCTCCAAATTGTGGTGCTTACATATCAAAATCTGACTTTGAACCTACACGATGCATTTTGAAATATTGAATCTTGAACTTTGAACTTGCGGTTCAAGGTTCAAGATTTGACAATGCATATTGCATGAATGATCATAAAGGATAAGAAACTTTGGAGGAGTTTATTTGTAGGGCTCAAACTTGAAAATTTAGAATTTGGGTGCTGAAAGCATGTTAACACTCGTAATCATATCTTGTGTTATGTGATCTTGTGTTAAGCTTCAAGTGTTATATGATTGATTTATATTTAAAGTTGCTGAAGTTGAATAATTAGCTAAACACTGATTCACCCCCCCTCTCAATGTTTCCAACAACATTATCCAGGGTCTACTCCTATTTGAATTAATAGTTGGTTGATCATTCCACATTTTTTTTGTCTGGTTATGTTAGCTAAAACTTCTTCCCATCTTTCTTGATCTCTAGAGTATCTTATGCTTTTCCACCTTCAAGTCTTTCTATTTATTCAGTAATTTAGCATTTTATTGATATAGACTCCCAATCCTCCCCTGGAGGAGTCAAATTTTATTCTAGAAGTTTTACTCTCCAAAGTACTAAATAAAAATTTACAGCCCTATCACTATTTAGTTGGTGTAAGTTAGTTGGGCATCAACTTACATACCAATAATAATCAATATTTTTATTTTGAATCAAGTAATGGGGGGAATTTTACAATAAGGATAACTACAACAAAGAAATAATTTACATATTAAAAATAACAATCTCTATAACTCTGTTAATGGAATTTTCAAAAGAAAACAAGATATCATTCTATCCCCAACAATGGTCCTATTATTTAAGTTCAAGTCAACAAAATGCCAACAACACATATAAACAAAACAAATAGTAATAAAACTTCATTGAAATACTAGGATTTTAAATTTATACCAATGCCTTGAAAATTGCATCTCCAAAAAATAATTAATGTTACATCTTTTGCAAAAAATATATTCTATTGATACTATTTGATAGAATGAAAAAGTGCACAAAAGATAAATACATAAATGAATTTTTTTAACAAAATATCAAGTTATCCAAAATGTTATATGGTGTAGATCATTCATTAAAACAACAAATTATATTCCTATAATTGACTAATACACCATCCTCGGTAACACTGTCATTCAATTGGATCCCAAAATAATTTCTCATGCTTTTAGAGGAAGCAATCCACTTCAATACAAAGGATATATCATTCTAAATGGAAATAAATTGGATTAGCAACATAATATAATTCGTTTAAGGCTAATTATAAGAGTGGATATCATATCCTTCACTTTAGGCTCAACTACACCTAAGAATGTGTTCCTCAATTTTATCCTTAAGGGCCTATTTGGTTCATGGAAATAATTTATACAGATTAGGCCTATTCTAGAATAAGGACCTATTCTTGGATTAATTAATCCTGAAAACTAAAGCTGAAATAAGGTTTGGACCTGTTTGGTGCACCTAGAAGATGACTGGGAATTAATCTATTATGTGTTTGGATCCCATAATGTGGAATTGGAATAAGGATTATTTTTTATTTTTTTAAATTAATTTGAACAATTTGTATTTTTAACTTATTAAAAAATTATAATTTAAAAAAAAGAGAATAAGATTTACAAAAAAAAAAGATTATAAAAAAAAAATTTAAAAATAAGATTAATTAAAAAAAATAAGAGTAAAAAAAAATTTATAAGAAAAATTAAAAAAAAATACGGCTATAGAAAAAATTGCTTTTTTACAAATTTTAATTTTTGAACTTTTATTTTTCCAAAAAACCTAAACAACCATTCACGCACGAACCTGGTGACTTATACATATTGTTGTAATTTCGAATCCATGAATAGCTTATTTCAAATCCATGAATAGCTTATTTTGAATCCGTGGATAGCTTATTCTAGAATAAAAAATGAATTATGGGTTTTTTTTTTAAATTAATTAATCCAAGCATTGGCCCAAAAATGGGGATTAATTTTCTAATTCGGGAATTCAAAAAATGGCCACAAATCACGAATTACTTTATTCTTGCATTAAATAATGACTATTCCAGGTTAATACTGGGAGCCAAATGGGCCCTAATAAAATTCATAATAACAAAGACTAGATAGATTTAAAATATTGTCATAGTATCTAATGTATGTTTTTCCTCAAAAACAATCACTAGACCACAAACTAACCTACAACTCATAAAACCTTTATTAATCTAATAAATATATCATTACACAAGTGCAAGATGAAGGTATCAAAAAAACCCCTCTATTTAGTTCTAACCATGGTGCAGGAGAACCTAAGGTTAGGAACATTTCTAAGCGAGAAGTCAAGCTATTCTCCGTCGGTGTTGCTCATCGGCAATGTCTGATGGTTCTTGTAAGTCGGGGATGCTTGTTGGTAGTGTTCGTCGGTGATGCTTGTTGGTGATGTTCATCGGCGATGCTAGTTGGCAGTGTTCATTGGTGATGCTTGTTGGTGATGACCATCAGGGACTACGTTTGTTGTTGGGTTTGTGATCTAACGCTTGGGGTTGGAAACTGACGATGTTTTTGTTGTTCAGAAAAGTCAACACTGGTGCTCAATAATGTCAGTTAACGACCCAGGAAATGCAGGATGTGACGTTTGTGACCAGCTGGGTCACTTGCAATGACTCTCTACATGTCATTTTTGCTTGAAAGGATCAGGGACACCTATTCCTATTCTAGAAGGGTCATTCATTGCTCAGTTTGGCCACCTTTGCAGGGTGGTTAAAGTTGTCCCCGAGTATCAGATATTTTGATGGATGTATATATAGCTGAAAAGCTTTTGTAGTTAAGATATAGATGGATATAGATAGATTAAGAGAGAGATAGAAGAGATATAGGAGTACATCATCCTATAATAGATTAGTTATTGTGAATAAGAAAGAACATATTTAATGGATTCTGTGTGCAGTGTGTGTTGTTGTGTTCCTCAAGTGAAAACCGTTGGTTTAGCTTGGAAGAGGGATCTATCCTTATAGGTTCCATAGCATGAAATAGTATCTTTACGGTGTAAGCCTGGTCTAGGGCACTTGAGGTAAAGATCTTAGTGAATTCCTCAAGCTAGGGTGAAATAATACCCTATAAGGTCTGTGCAAGAGACCTTAGAGCACATTCAAGATGATTGTCGGTAACAACTGGACCTGGGCATTACATCAGATTGGTATCAGAGTAAGTTTGAGAATTGGGCTCGTATTGTTTGGGTGTGATTTTCAGAAGAGTCTGTGAATTCATCTAATATAGTGACCAACGCAGAGATAGCAAGGAACATGGATGAGAAAAGAGAGGAGAACAAACTCCTGAAGGAGTGGTTAGCCGAAATGGCGTGTAAACTGGAGGAAGTGCAGCTTCAAACTATAGAAGTTAGTGAACTGATGAGGGAAGCTGATGAGAAGGGTAAACATATGTTTGAGGAGGACATAATCCCAGAACCAGACTTGATACTTCAAGAAGAACTATTCTTGAAAGCATTAAAGGCAATGAGTGGTAAGTCCTTAGAAGGTGTGTCTTTATTTAGTGGTAAAATGGATCCAGAATTAATCATGGAGTGGATAGAAGGTCTTTAAAATCACTTTGATTTTGATAATGTGGCCGAAGCTCAGAAAGTTAGAGTAGCCAAGACAAGATTGAGAGGGATTGCCCTCACTTGGTGGAAATTTGTCCAAGATGAAAGGACAAAGGGAGGAAAGAAACCCATAACCAATTGGAAAGGTATGGTGGAAAAGATGAAAGAAACTTATCTTCCTAATGATTATCAAGTGCAACTACATAAGAGAAGGTAGAATCTGAGGCAGAAAGACTTGAAGGTCAGTTCCTATATAGAATAATTCCATAAGCTATGCTTAAGGTCCCATGTGATGGAAGAAGAAAGCCTAAAAGTGGCAAGATATCATAATGGCCTTAAATGGAGCATTCAAGAAGAAATTAGTCTCTTGAGCCCCAAGACTGTCCACCAATGCTATCAATTAGCCCTTAAAGTGGAAGAGAATTTCAAAAAGAAATAAGACTCAAACAATAGAGATAGAGGAAGAGACAATAGAGGTCATAAAGGAGGATATGGAGGAAGAAATCTTGAAGCTAAGAATCAGAGTGATAATAAACTCACCGAGAATCAGGTAAAATTCAGTAACACTAGAGGTGGTTACAATAGAGGAAGAGGTCTGAATAACAGTTCAAGAGGAAGGACTGATGGCTAAGGAAGAGGATCTTATTTCTCTTCTATGAAGTGCTATAATTGTCAGCAACTTGGGCATCCTGCATATCGGTGTCTTGTAAGGAGCTCTACTTCCCAAGGAAGAGAGAAAAGAGCTAACTATGTACAAGAAGAGTCTTCTAGTAGCAAGACTTTAGATATCCCCATAGGATCAGAGATGGGAGAGCATTTGATGGTTCGGAGAACACTCGTAAAAGAGTGCATCAAAGAAGAGCCAAGCCAAATAAGATCTTTGTTTCGATTCAATTGCAAAATACTCGGTAAGGTCTGTAAAGTTATCATAGATTCAGGATCTATTGATAATATTATTTCTTTAGAAGCTATTGAGAAGTTAAAATTGACAAGGATTCCTCACACTAATCCTTATAAAGTCACTTTGTTGAATAGAGATCAACATGTAATAGTCAATGAACAAGCTTGGATAGAATTGTCCAAAGGGAGACATAAGGATATAATTTTGTGTGATATCCTACCCATGGATGTGTTTCCTCTGCTATTAGGCAGACCTTGGCAATATAATCGATGTGCAGTCCATAATGGAGCTGAGAACTCCTATTCCTTCAAGCAAGATGGAATGACTTTCAGGGTACAGTCAATCTTGGAAGAACAAAAGGAAACAAAAAGAGGTCCCAACCTACTGGTGGTCGGTGAGAAAGAATTCCTAAAAACATTGGAAGAAGATGGAGTAGGCTTTGCTTTGGTTCTAAAACCAAAAGGTGAGAAGAGGAATGAAAGAGAAGAGTTTCCTTTATAAATCCAAAGGTTGTTAACTCAATATCAGGCTATAGTTAGTAACAGTCAACCAGCTACCCTACCACCAAATAGATCTATTAGTCATCAAATTGACTTCATACCAGGATCCTCACTTCCAAATAAAGCTGCTTGTAAGATGACTCCACAGTAAAATGCAGAGATTTCTAACCAAATTTAGGAACTAATTAACCAAGGGTTGATTAGAGAGAGCATAAGTCCTTGTGTTGTTCCCACAGTCTTATCCCCAAAGAAAGATGGTACTTGGAGGTTGTGTACTGATTCCAAGGCCATAAACATGATAACTATCTGGTATAGGTTTCTGATACCTAGGATAGAAGATTCGATGGATTGTCTTGGTGGAGTAATAGATTTGATGGATTGTCTTGGTGGAGCTAGATATTACTCCAAGATAGATCTTAAGAGTGGATACCATTAGATAAGAATTAAAGGGGGAGATGAGTGGAAGACTGCTTTTAAGACTACTGAAGGATTGTATGAATGGCTAGTTATGCCTTTTGGGTTGTTAAACGCCCCAAGCACATTTATGAGATTAATGAATGAGGTTTTGAAGGAATTCATTAGAAAATGGGTTGTAGTGTACTTAGATGACATCCTGGGGTTCAGCTAGACCAAAGAGGATCATCTTAGACATTTGCAATTGGTAATGCAGAGATTCCATGAAGAAAAGTTGACAATCAACTTGGAAAAGAGTGAATTCATGAAGAAAGAATTGGTATATCTCAGTTTTGTTATCTCAGAAGGTAACTTGAAGATGGATGTAAGCAAGGTGGAAGAAATCTTGAATTGGCCTACACCAAAATCAGCTACAGAGGTAAGAAGCTTCCATGGTTTGGCACAATTTTACTAAAAATTTGTCAAACACTTTAGTGAGATTAGTGCACCTATTTTAGATACCATCAAAGGAGGTATGAAAGCCAAGTTCCAATGGAATGAGTAGGATGATGAAGGATTTGAGCATCTGAAGAAGAGAATAGCATCTCAACCAATTTTAACACTTCCTAGTTTTGACAAATTGTTTATTGTGGAATGTGACGCTAGTAATATTGTTGTCGGTGCAGTATTGAGTTAAGAAGGAAAACCTGTAGCTTTTCATAGTGAGAAACTCAGTGATGTGAAGAAGAATTATTCCTCATATGATTTGGAATTGTATGAATTATTGCAAGCACTAAGGAAATGGAGACATTATCTAATTCCTAAAGAATTTTTTTTCTTTACCGACAATCAGGCTTTGAGTTTTCTAAGTTCACAAGATAAACTAAGTCACAAGCATATGAAATGGGTAGAATACATCCAAGCCTTCACCTTCACAATAAAGCATAAGAAGGGAGTACAAAATAAGGTGGCAGATGCATTGAGTAGAAGGTTACTCACGGTGCAAGAAGTTCAGCTACGAAGCATTGGCATTGAAAGTTTCAAAGATTTGTATCCAGCTGATGAAGATTTTGTAGCAGCATACAAGGTATGTCAAGAGTATCAAAATCATTTTCATAGTGACTATTCAGAGTATACTCTTCAAGAAGGTCTTCTATTTAAGGGAGGACAACTTTTTGTACCAAGAGGTTCCATGTGAGAGAATATAGTAAAAGAAAAGCATAATGGTTCCTTAAGTGGACATTTTGGGTTGAATAAGAACTTGGAATTGGTCAAAAGGTATTACTATTGGCCAAGAATGAATTGGGACATCTAGAAGTATGTAGATACTTGTTTGGTTTTTCAGAAGGAAAAGGGGACTTCATCCAATGCAGGATTGTTTCAGCCCCTTCCTATCCCAAATAGACCATGGGAATGCCTTAGTATGGATCTTGTTGTTGGGTTAGCAAAGACCAAGAAAGGAATGGATAGCATCTTTGTAATTGTTGACAGGTTCAACAAGATGGCTCATTTTATACCATGAAAAACCACACATGATGCTTCTTACATAGCCAATCTATTCTTTAGAGAAGCAGTCTGGATACATGGATTACCTTTGAGTATTGTATCAGATAGAGACTCCAACTTTATGAGTCATTTTTGGAAGACTTTGTGGCAGAAGCTTGGTACAAATCTTTCTTTTAGTTCAGCCTGCCATCCACAAACCGATGGTTAGACTGAAGTGGTGAACTGAAGCTTAGGTAATCTTTTGAAATGCCTTACCAAGGAGTATGGACAATCATGGGATCAGTTACTTTCTCAAGAATAATTTGCCTACAATGATACAGTCAATAGGTCCATTGGAAAGAGCCCTTTTGAAATTGTGTATGGGATTCATCCCAGGGGTATCTATGAATTAAGGGATCTTGGTGGCAATACAGAGAGGAGTGGGTATGCTAAATATTTTTCTCAATCCATGAAGGAGGTCCATGACTTAGTTAAATCAGCATTGATAAAGAGTACCACTCATATCAAGCAGAAGGTAGATGCAAGGAAAAGAGATGTTCATTTTCAAGTTGGAGATTTGGTCATGGTGCACCTCAACAAGGCAAGGTTGCAGAAAGGAGTTCCAAGTAAACTTCAGATGAGGAAGATAGTCCCTTGGGAAATATTGGAAAAATATGGGTCCAATTCTTATAAAGTTGATCTTCCTACGCACATATGATTATCTCCTATTTTCAATGTGGCAGATTTGGTATCCTATAAAGGTCCATTTCCCGAAGGAGATTCTGATCTCATAGGAGATACTGAGGATCTCAAAGTGCTTAAACTTCCTGTTACACCACAACTGAAGGCATAAATGATTTTGAACTCAAGAGTTGCCAAGCAGACTAGACGACAGACCTATATGGAACATCTGGTCAAATGGAAAGGCAAAGCTAATTCAGAGGCTACATGGGTACATGAAACTGATTTTAAGAAGTTAGCCATCAATCCTGACTTACTCCAATCACCTGGAAATTGGTTTCTTTTTTGTTTGGGGAGTATGGTCCAGGAGCACCTAAGGTTAGGAACATTTCTAAGTGAGAAGTCAAGCTACTGTCCATCGGTGTTGCTCGTCGGCAATGTCCAATGGTTCCTGTTCATCAGCGATGCTTGTTGGTAGTGTTCGTTGGTGATTCTTTTTGGTGATGTTCGTCGGTGATGCTACTTGGTAGTGTTCATCAGTGATGCTTGTTGGTGATGACCGGCGGTGACTATGTTTTTTGTCGGGTTTGTGATCTAATGCTCGGGGTTGGAAACCGATGATGTTTTTGTTGTTCAAAAAAGTCAACACTGGTGCTCGGTAATGTCGGTTAACGACCCAAGATATGCAGGATGTGACATTTGTGACTAGCTAGGTCACTTGTAATGATTCTCTACATGTTTTTTTTGCTTGAAAGGATCAAGGACAGCTATTCCTATTCTGGAAGGGTCATTTATTGCTCAGTTTGGCCACCTTTGTAGGGTGGTTAAAGTTGTCCACGGGTATCAGATATTTTTGGAGATATTTTGATGGATGTATATATAGCTGAAAAGATTTTATATTTAAGATATAGATGGATATATATAGATTAAGAGAGAGATAGAAGAGATATAGGAGTACATCATCCTATAATAGATTAGTTCTTGTGAATAAGAAAGAACATATTTAATGGATTCTGTGTGTTGTTGTGTTCCTCAGGTGAAAACTGCTGGTTTAGCTTGGAAGAGGGATCTATCCTTATAGGTTCCATAGCATCAAATAGTAGCTTTACAGTGTAAGCCTAGTCTAGGGAACTTGAGGTAAAGATCTTAGTGACTTCCTCAAGCTAGGGTGAAACAATACCCTATAAGGTCTGTGCAAGAGACCTTAGAGCATAGTCAAGTTGACTATCAGTAACAACTGGACCTGGGCATTACATCAAACCATCAAACCAAATCATGAATGGTATTGTAGAAAGATTTCTAAGTGAGAAATAAGGCAATTCATAAGACATACATAATTTTTGTGCAAGAAAGGGTGATAGAAAAAGAGATTTGAGGTTTCATTGTAAGATTAGGAGATGGAATTTTAAAATTCCATGATTGAGTCAAAGATATAGAGTTAGAAAGTTAAGAACATTTTGAGGTCCAAATAAAATATATAAATGGATAGAAGGGACAAAAAATTATTACGAAAATTTGTGTGAAATGATACAAAACCATTAGTTGAAAGTAGAGTTTGAATGAAATGAAGTCCAAATGTCCATTAAATCTTGTCAGTGATTTTGATTTGTTTTGAAACTATATCATTTTTACAATTTCGTGTTCCTGAAGAAAATCTGATTGTTTATTTTTCCACTTTAACACCCTTTTGAACATTTAAAGGTGTGACAAATGGAAATAAAATTTTTAAGGTTTCAAAAAATTACAAACCTTTCAAATCATCAACAAATTCTAGAAATCCTTTCATATTGCTATTAGAATTGGTGTAGGAAAATCATGCACAATCGATAGAAGGAAGTAGAGTAATTGAAGGAATTCTAGAAGTGTGATAATTTTCTATACAAATGGGAGTACAATAAATATGGGAAAGGGATTAGAGAATGATAAGTTGTGATAGTGGAGACAAAAATACCATGCAAAGTGGCAGAAAAAAGGCCATTGTCATTTCATGGAAAAAAGTAAATAAGAATAAATGTAGAAATATTTGTAAAGGGTTGCATGCAGTGACAAAATATAAATGAAAAGATAGACACCCAAAAAATCTAAATTTCAATTTCCTTCAAATGGTGGAAAATACTGATGGTCAATTCACAAATCCATGTACTATCTAGAAAGGTGGTATAGCACAACAAAATCAAAATTTATACCTTTTATTTGAATGATACTTTTTAAAAAGGTGGGCATTATCCTATTGGATTGCATACAAAATATCTCAAGTTGAGAGATTAGGGACATCTAATATACATAAACATTCATATGTCATCATGAAAGGATCTAAGAGGGGTATAGAAATAACAAAATCACTTGAAAGCATAATCAACCACACTACAATGGAAAGTCACTTCAACATCATTAAGACATATTATTCAACATAATATATTACTTGCTTGACTTGTATACATAAATGTATGAAGATGGTACAAATTTTACTTCCTATTAAGACTAGCCAAGTTATCAACCACTCCCTAGAAATGAAATAACCTATAAATCTCAATGCAACCCATTCTTAAGCATAAAAAAACATTGAAAAGCACAATTTGTCATAATTCTTATCAATCTAAGATAGTATCAATGGAGGACATAATTGTCTAACATTGTGTAATCTTAGGCCAAGTTTCATGGAGCAACATGGCCTATGTCAATGTACTCTTTAGAAGTTTTTCATGAGTTCCTAATATGACATCAATTACAAGATACTAAATAATAATAACAACAAAAAGATTAATGAGTTGACGTCAAACCATTAAAAAAATAATTATATCATTTCAAACATATCTTTTTTCTTGATTAATCGTCTCATCATTAAATTCTTCATATTGAACTATATGATATTTAGCTTTAGATTTTAATATTTTAATATTTTATTATTCAATCTTATATCATTTCCATCCCAAATCTTGTCTCTAAATTAATCTAATATTTATCATATTTATTGATTTATAAAATAGATTTTAATTATTTTAATTTATCACAAAGAATATTAATTAAGATTATTCTTCAATTCAATGTTTATCTCACCTTCCACTTTCTGAGGTCTTTCTCCTTCTCCTTTCAATTTTTTAAAGTTATATATGTAACTTAATTCTTCATTTCACCAGTTTTTTAAAGTTATATCTTTAACTTAACTCTTCATTCCCTCTTCTTGATAATAGATCACTCAATATGATTCAAAACATCAATCTTAAAAAATAAATTATTTTAATTATACTAACTTCATCAATTATTTTAAACTATATTTTTTTTTTAAAAAGACATATAATAATGAAGTTTTGTTTCTTCCATTCTTATTATCAACGATTGGACCTGGCCTTTTCCGCTTCTCGTTAAGAATAATGAAGTTTTGTTTCTTCTATTCTTACTATTATCATATCCTCCTGAACATGCCGGACTCCATTACCAACAATCCCCAAATATCTGGCATTTATTTTACACATAAAATGAACACCTTCCTCAAGATCATCGACATAAAATACAGAACAGAGTTATCTTAATAACATCAAAACAGGTTGAATGGAATTTGCCTCCGAACACATGTGATCGTGGTATCGAACAACTTCAGCATCAATAGCCTTTATAAACAGGAACTCATTTCATCATAGTTTTGTGTGAGATGATAACTGCAACTGCCATGGCCGCCCCGAACATGAGTCATCTTTTTTTCTCCATGCTTTTCATTCTGTTAGTTTTGCATGCTCAAATGTTCTGCGTTGCAGTGTCTTCAGGAGATGATACAAAGGTATAATTGAATTCTTCTCCATCTCAGATTACCATAGGATATTTATAAACCTAACTATTATGTTTAACTAAATTTTCACTTTGCTGATTGTGCAATGGTTTTGTGGAATTAGTTATATGTTGTTTATATGGGCAACGCGCCATCACAAGATAATGGACATTCTCATACAACAGCTTCTGCACTGCACCTTGATATGCTTGAATCTGTGCATGGAAGGTTAGTATAACTTACATATAATCTATTCTCATGCTTAAGGGTTAATCAAAATAAATGAGTGATTGTTATATTAAGTTATGATTAATACTTTGGTTTGAATAGTATGTTTTATTTTGCTTAGGTGGTTTTATTTAAAATCACATTATTAGACGGGTTTTATTAGAGAAGCTAGTGTGATTACAGTTGAGCTTTGAATATGTTCATGATTAATATGCTAACATGCTCATACATTACTATATTGTTGTTACGGAAGCCGGGAGGCAGCAGAGGAATCACTTAAGTATAGTTATTGGAAGAGCTTTGGTGGATTTGCTGCTATGATTTCTCCATCCCATGTTCAACAGCTCTTAGGTGAAAACACAAATTGAAACTTTTTTTTTTACTATTTCTTGTATAATTTTATTTGATAAAGGATAATTGTATATAATATAAACAAAAGACGGTGTATCCGCAAAGTCTATGCAGCTAAAACAAAGTTAAGAAAGAGAAATGCAAATGACCCTTGCACACTTGCCAGAATTCTACAAGATTGCTCCTCTTTTTTTTTATGACGTCGGTGTGGGACAACCAGCCTCCCAAAATTAGAAAGAGGGTATTATAGGGTCGTACCCACAAAGTCTAATAATAAAAACAAAGCAATGTGTTGAAGGAGCACACCCACAAAGTTTAAGAGAATCACATCTATAGTAGAGTTATAATATTATAGTCAGAGTCAAACCCAACAAAGTTTACATAGCTAAAGAAAAGTTAGAAGGAGAAAGGTGAATGGTCCTTGCACTATTAGATCACTCCTCTTCTTTTTTAGGACATTGGTATGTGTACAACCAACTTGTCTAGGAACAAAGTCTTAATATTAAAAAAAATATGGGTGTTTGAGGAGTACATTCACAAAGTCTTAGAAGACCAAGTCTATAGCATAGTTAAAAAATAATATTCAGAGTCAAGAACATATAAGTTTATGAATCTAAAGTTAGAAGGAGAAGGGTGAATAGAGCTTGCACTAGTGTGAGAATTCAACCCTGATCATTCCTCTTCTTTTAGATGACATTGGCATGCAAACAACCAACCTATCATAACAAAGTCATAGTATGAAAGAAAAAGAAGGGTGTTAGAGAAGTACACTCGCAAAGTCTTAAAATACCAAGTCGATTGCCAAGTCAAAAGAATATAATCAAAGTCATTCCCAACAAATATTTTGATGCTAAAGTAAATTTAGAAGGAGAAGGGTGACTGGCCCTTGCAACGTTATTAGAATTCCACCCAATCATTCCTCTTCTTTTATAGGAAATTAGCGTTGACGCAACCAACTTGTAATAACAAAGTCTTAGTATTTAAAAACAAGAGGAGGGTGTTAGATAAGTACACTCACAAAGTTTATGAGGACCAAGTTTATAGCACAGTCAAAAAAACATAATTAGAGTGAAGCCTAACAAAGTCTATGTAGCTAAAGTTAAGTTTAAAGAAGGGTGAATGAGCCTTGCATTGTTGTCATAATTCCACCAGATCACTACTCCTATTTTTGGGGTCATTGGCATGGGCACACGCAACCTAGTAGAAGCAAGCCTACAACTAAAAAGCACAAATAGACCCAAACCCAATAAAATCTATGCCACTAAAACAAAAACCGAAAAGGAAAATAATAAATTCTCATTACATGGTTTTCAAAAAAATTATAGATCACTCTCCTTCTTAAGAACGCCAATGTGGGTGTAGCCAATCTATCAAAATTAAAATACGTCCAAAAGAATAATTATTTCTAATTTTTGTCATTATTGGGAAAGTTGGGGACTATAATTTTATATCTATATTTTTAATGTATAGATATGGATGGAGTGGTCTCAGTGTTTGAGAGCAAGCAACTACAAGTTTTAACAACCAGATCATGGGATTTTATTGGTTTTCCTGCATCTGCACAAAACAGTAATTTGGATTATCAAAGTGACATCATCATTGGTGTTCTAGACACAGGTAAAACTATCTAAACCAAATGGTATAATCTCGCAGTTTATGATATGTTATGTAATATTTCAACAATATATTTTTCCTAATTTTAGTTGAAAGGAATAATGTTACAATTTTTTAATTAGTAATTTTTATATTGATGTGATGTTGTAGGAGTATGGCCAGAATCAGAGAGTTTCAAAGATGTTGGATTTGGTCCAGTGCCATCCAAATGGAGAGGTGGATGCCAAACAACATCAGACTTTCCTGCTTGCAACAAGTTACATTCATTCCTACTCATTTTCTTATTAATATACACCATACATTACCTCTCTTGGTCAAGTAAATTGTTATTAGATAACAATACATATTATAAAAATTATCATATCATAGGAAAATTGTGGCAATTTCAATGTTTAAACTTTTTGTTTATCAATTGAATATCATACTTATAACATCCACTCACCTTATATGAGAATATGTTTTTACATTTTTATTTTCTTTAAATTTTTAATCATTTTGTTAAATCAATAATGTTGCTAAAAATATGTTTAAATCGTTAGGAAACTAGTGGGAGCAAAGTTTTATCGCAGTTTATTAAATCCAATATTTAAAGAGGATTTTCTATCTCCAAGAGATGCAATAGGCCATGGAACACACACATCTTCTACAGCGGCTGGAAATTATATAAAAAATGCTAGTCTATATGGAATTGCCCAAGGAGATGCAAGAGGTGGGGTCCCTGGTGCAAGGATTGCAATGTACAAGGTTTGTTGGGTTTCTAGCTTTGGTGACACATGTACCGATGCAGACATTCTTGCAGCATTTGATGATGCCATCTATGATGGTGTAGATATTATTTCTGTCTCACTTGGTGTATATTTATACCTCAACTACTTTGAAGATTCAGTTGCCATTGGATCATTTCATGCAATGAAGAGGGGAATTTTGGTAGCAAATTCAGCTGGAAATACTGGACCCTACAAGGAAACAGTTATCAATTATTCTCCATGGTCTCTAACTGTGGCTGCAAGCACCATTGATCACAAAATGGATGCTCAACTTCTTTTAGGAAACAACATCTCGATAGAGGTAGCGATCAAACATCCACCTATTTTTTATTTTTCTTGTGTTTTTCCACAATAGAATATGGAAACATCAAGATTTATTTCATGGTTTTTGGTCTTTATAGGGAACTGCTCTAAATACATATACAATGGAGAAACCATGGTATCCTTTAGTATATGGAGGGAATATTCCCAATTTTTCTGGTGGGTTTAATTCAAATGATTCAAGGTAATAAATTATATAACATGAACTTGTTTGTACCCAATAAAAATAATATTTATGTAATTTATTATTATGCTTTTATCCAAAAACTCACAATTTATTGATCCTATGAATTTTTTAGGACTTGTGGATTTGATTCTCTAGATCACACAAAAGTGAAAGGAAATATAGTTCTATGTTATTCTTCTGTAGTTGTACCAGATCATTCTATCTTTGAAGCTGGTGGTGCGGGTCTCATTTTAATACTAGATGGATTTAATGAAACGGCTTTTCCATGGCTCAATCCAACTACAGTGATATCAAATAAACAAGCAGAAGTTGTACTTTCTTACATCAACTCTACCAGGTAATTTATTTAAATAAATACTTTTATAGTAAGAAATTAGTTGTGTTGATAATCATTGCACACTATAATTTCTTATTGTTGATTACATTTTAATAGCTCTCCCATTGCAATAATTGAGAAAACTACAACACCTAAAGCACCAGCACCTATTGTGGCTTTCTTCTCATCCCGGGGTTACAATCCAATAACTTTTGACATTCTCAAGGTATTATTTTTTAAAAATATTATATTGTATAATGATTTTATTTTTCTATTAAATATTTTAGTGTGAACTATAAATAATTTGAAATGTTAATTAGAAAATGATAGGTAGCTAAATAGTAGGTATATTATTGTTCCATAAAATAAAATATGTAATCTAATCATATTGCCTTTTATGATATCAAGTTAAATAATCATTCTTAAATCTCACTAAATATATGGTATTTTAGAAATAATGTTATATCTATAGATTATAGGATGATCTATAATTATTAGCCTAGAACAAGTATTGCTTAAAAAAAAGATGATATAATAACACTCTTTTTATATATTACTTATAGAGAAAAGGTATTACACTATAAGTTGCCTCATATATTGTATTTATCCTTGTTCAGCCAGATATTACTGCACCAGGTGTAAACATTCTAGCATCTTGGTCAAAAAATGCGCCACTCACTCACTACATAGAAGATACTAGATTTACTGAATTCAATATAATATCTGGAACATCCATGTCAACTCCGCACACTGCAGGAGCTGCAGGGTTTATTAAGTCACATCATAATGATTGGTCTCCTACTGCTATCAAATCAGCTATAATGACTACAGGTATTTTATTATTCACCTCTCATTAAGTATGTTCATTATATATACTCCTAAATATTTCTATATGTTTTAAATTTTATTTAAAATCTATATTTGAAATTCCGGTTTTGTAATTTGATAAGCCTAATCTACTTTCAACACGTATTTATTAGCCCAAAAAATTTATAATGAAGTAAAAACTATAACTCCACTTTTAACCTTAAAATTAAGGTTTTGATTTAAATATTATTTATTTTAACTTATGATGCAGCATTTATAATGGATCCAACATTAGCTGGAAATGGAGATGCAGAATTTGGGTATGGAGCTGGACAAATTAATCCAATTATGGCCGTTAATCCAGGGCTTGTGTATGATGCAACCATAGATGATTACATCAATTTTCTCTGTAGAGAAGGTTACAATGATACCACATTACGTTTGGTAACAGGAGACTTTAGTAATTGTGACTCCATAGATAAATCTAAAAATGGAGGAAGACAACTTAACTACCCTTCAATAATGGTTGTCACTACCCCAGGGGAACCTATTCAAGCTGAATTTCCTAGAACAGTTACTAATGTAGGTGTCGCACAAAGTACATACAAGGCTAGTGTATCTACACCCTCTGGAATAGATGTGACAATTGAACCAAACACATTATCATTTTCTTCTCTAAACCAAAAGCTATCATATAATGTAACAATTAAAGGTGGATCTATTGCAACCAACACATTACTTTCAGGTTCCTTAACATGGATCTATGGTAATTACACAGTAAGAAGCCCAATCATTATCTATGCTATTCCAATATAGCTTTTCATTTGATTGGATACTCATACAATTTAATAATCTCTATGTTCTTCCATTATATCTCTGAATAATATAAAAGTGTGGATTAGAAATTTGGTGACAGTTTATCATTATAATAGATGTTAAAAATGATAAAATCATATTTTTCAATAAGACAATGATATTCACTATAGAATCTTAGTATATTTACTTACCTATAATATAATTGAAATTTACAATATTGTAAAATAAATTGTCAAATCATGATTTTGGAGTATGTAATGCTTTTATTTTTTATTAATTGATGTATTAGACAATTATATTGTTAAATTTATATGTTTTTAGAAAGATGAATATTTAAGTAAATTAATGTTAAACACAAGCAAGCTTGTTAATAAAATGATTTAAGTAGAAAATGATTCATGAAATGCATCTTGAATAAATCTGAAATAATTAAAAATTGACATGAAATAAATAGAAGTGTGTAAGGAAATCTTTTACAATACTAAGTTAATTTTTGTTGCATTTGTCCAAAATACAAACATATATTATTAAATTTTATCTATACACGAATAAACTAATGATGAAAAATGTATTGAATCCATTATTTTGCATGATTTATGTTTCTATTAGTGATATATTTGTTAACCATGAGTGATTAAATATGCTTTAAAAGAAATATGAAAAAAAGGTTAAAAATCATTATAAAATCATAGTGCATTGAAAAGATAATTTTTTCCTAAGAATAAGCTTGAATTGTGGATTTACAAAGCCACAAGGCTAGAATCCTAGAGCAATAATATAGTATCTAAGTCAATTACAATGTATGCTGACTTAGAATAATGGTGAGATTCTTGATCAATTGTGAGTACCTAAGAGAATTGAATGAGCACCTAATGAAATTGGGAAGATCTACTTTGCACCTTTAGCTCTATAAAACACGGAGCCTAATGTAAGACATTTGAAATAAGATAATTAAAGAAAATTTATACACATGGTCTTCAACACATTTATAGATTATCAACATTAATGACCGAAATATTTGTTAGTAAGTATTATGAGTGTTGGATTACTAAAAACTAAACCAAATAACTCTATTATTAGATGAAAATATAAATTACACATGCAAAAAATATAAAGAACTATTTATTTTCCTTAATAAGAATCCTCTTAAACTAAAATTACAATGTATATTGTCGAGATTCCACAACACATGCCCCATTTTGGCCACTTGGCCTAATGGGGACTTTCTTTTTTTGGGTCTTTTAGCCTTTTGGTCAATTTGACTAGGCATCTGGTGAGTCGGATTGTGGGCCCATATGCTCCCGATAATTGGAGATTGGTTGAGTCAACCTTTGGTGTTTTTCCCTCTTTTTTTGGTTCTTTCCTTTTTTGGCTTCTTTTTTTGTCTAATTTTTAGAGTTAGATTTAATTTTCTTTCGTATAGACGTAGTGGTTTTTTTTTTTTCTTATTTTCAATAAAGATTGTTGATAAGGTATCATTTCTTATTGTAGAACTGAGAATGTCAATGTGTGATGCTATGAACTAATGAGTTAGGGAAATTCTTCGATGGGATTGACTTGCAGTTGTATGTAGATGAGAAAAAAGAGAATTTATATTCTACCAAGAATATTGTTCAACAAATCATGAGAATTGTGACCACAGTGAACAAAAAAGATGATTTGCAGTAGAGGTTTTAGTTCCGGGAAAATATGAAGAAAATCATGGATGGCAGTGAAGAAGTTCAAAAGTTTGAAGCACACCTTTCCAGGTTTAGGGAGAGGTAACAAGGGAAGATGAATTTGTGGAGTTACTCAGTTTTGATGAAGTCCAAGAGGTTGCAAAGAGATTCTACAAAACTCACCCAGGATCTTGCTAGAAAACTTAAACCATTTTTCAATCATTAGATTTTTGGAGTTTCAAATTTTAGAGATGTCTACAACCCCGAAACCCCTAAAACCCCGAAAACCTAGAAACCCCAAAACTCCTAAATTCCTAAATTCTCAAAACCACGAAATACTAAAAACCCCAAAATCTCAAATTCCAAAATTTTTGAAACCCCAAATTGTTGAAATCCTGAAACCCCAAAATCCCAAAATCCTAAAATCCCAAAAAAGTTCATTTCTAGACTTAGTCAAATTTTGTAAAATGGAAATTTTGGACTTTCGGGGGCTGAAAACCCTGAAATCCTAAAAACCCCAAAATCTTGAAAACCCTGAAACCCTGAATCCCAAATTCCCAAATTCCCAAAACCCTGAAATCCTGAAACCCCAAATTCCCAAAACCCCGAAATCCTAAAATTCCAAAAAAGTTCATTTCCAGGCTTAGTCAAATTTTGCAAAAATGGAAATTTTGGACTTTCGGAGGCCGAAAACCCCAAAATCGTGAAAAACCTGAATTCTTGAATTCCTGAAATCCTGAATTCCTGAATTCCTGAAAAAGCTCATTTCTAGAAAGTCAAATTTTGTAAAATAAAAATTTCCACACTTAGCCATTTTTCCAAGGGCTAGTTTTTTGGCCTTCCATCCTTTTCGGCCTTTCAGCCTCTGAAAGGCCAAAATTTTGGGGGTCTCAAATTTTGGTGTCACACTTAGTCAAATTTGCACTTGGCAAATTTTGGGGCAGAGGTCGGGGTCTGAATTTCTGGGCCATTCCAGCCAGATCACTTTTTGCATGAAAATAGAACTTTAGATCAAACAGATGCATAATTGGAGGTTTTTGGCAAGGATTAAGCATCCTTTATCAGTTCCCACATCCAAGAGAACCATAGGTGAAGATTCTTAGGGTGAACTTAGAGATCAAGAAGAAGACTCCAGTTGCAAACAAGGGAGCTCTAGCTCCTCTCTTTCTTCTTTCTTAGCAAGTTTGGTCCCTTTTTCATGGCCAAACTAATTGTAAATGGATTAAAGATCCATGCAACTAGTTTGGTATCAGTTTAGCAATAGATTTCTTTAGCAAAGATTTAGTTTTTGTTAGTTTTCATTGTTTTTAGAGTCTCTAATTCCCTAGTTTTGGCATTTAGAGCTTGTAGATTAGAACTCTATATATTTTAATCAAAACAATGTATTGTGGGTGGATTCTTGATGTAATAAAGATATACAATTGGTGCTTCATTTATGGTGTGATATTTTCTGCTATCTATGCGAAATTGATGAATGTGTGTTTGCTCACTCATTTTTTTCAAAGAGCCAACTATTTTATTGTTTCTTGAATCTGTGATTCTTTAAATTGGAGTTTTCTATTGTTTATCTACCTTGCTGTGACAAATGTATGGGAAAGATCATCTTTTGGGATCAACAATAAATCCATCTCGTGTGTGCGCATGTCTTGGTAGCTTCACGATTTGATAGATTTTGAAAACCTTGTACAAGTGAATACGTTTTCTCTCCAAATAATTGCATCCATTGGGTATATAATTGTGACTTGGTATAATTTATATGTAGTGGGTTTGTTCCAAATCTCTATCATTTTATTCGCAAGGAAGGATCAACAATGGTTTATGTGTGTTATGATTTCATGTTTAGCAATTTACTTCATTCTTTCTACCCTACTCTTTTAAATTTCTGTCATAAATCTGAAAGAAATCAAAATCATCTTTAGCTTAAAAACCAATTTTCATCATTAGTAAAATTGCAATCTTTGATAAATTGGAAAATACCAAAAAAGTACTAAAGTTATTTTGTAGTTTGACATCTTGAAAGTACTAGCAAAGGTCTCCTCATGAACATTCACATTTATCTTCAACTGAGTTACCAAGAAGGTTGTACCATGACCTTAGAGAACCTGGGAGTAACTTCATTATTCTTTCAAGAGAGGAAATCAAATCTTGAGATCCTAGCAATTGACTTAGGTAAAAACAATGCTCAACAGAAGTGGTGCTAGAAGGAGGGCCCAAAGATTGAAAACATGGATAACATCACATCTTTCTCTCCAGAATAGTTCCAGTGAGTGCTTAGATCATCTCAAAAAAGAGGTGAGTTCCTTGAACTCACCCACCACCATAGAGCTCGCAGCGACAAAGGAAAGTCGAGAGAGAACCCCTCTCACCATCACACTGAGTCACAAAATCTACTTGGATAGAAATCACACATCATTGTCCCGACTATCCTCACAGCCATAAACCAAAATCAGAACTTAGAAAATCAGAGAATTGATGGTATGCAAACCCTCCATCATCACGCCAAAAAAAGTGGTGCTAGGAGGTAAAATCAAAATATTTCATGGTTACATGCTTACTTGAATAGGTTGGATCTTGAGGAGATCTAGCTTCAATGGGTACTCCTTTGTGTATATAAGGAGGTTTCCATGAGATTCCTTTACATGCACACAATATGCTTCCCTTGTTCTTCCCAAATAATGGACAAAATGTTGCAAATCATGTAAGGATTTGCAAGGATATAATGTCTTTTCTTAAAATTTAACATGAAGATGTTGGTTGCAATCTATTTGTAAAAATATTTAAAGGTGTAGCACTCCAATGGTACACAAGTCTTTCATCCAATTCTATTTTCTCATGGTTTGAATTAAAGGATTTATTCTTAATTCAATTTGATCTCAATGTGAGGGTGCAAGATTATGTATTCTATTTTGCTTCTGTAAGAAGGATGCCTCAAGAGTTTATTGCCCAATTTAATCATCGATTCCTTCTCGTGTATCAAAGGATCCAAGATTCAAAAAGGATGGTGCATGATTTGAGGTTGAAAGAACATTATTTATGGTGTTTGGATGTCTCATTTGCAAGAACAATTAGATCTTTGGGTGAGATTACTACCTTACATGATGCATTCAACAAGGCTCTTTTCTTGGCATAATGTGGATATGATGTTACAAATGGTACGAGTGGTCTAGATGGAAGTTTCAATATGCAATTGATTGAATGTTTCCAACCATTGCAGAATGATGTCAATCCAGTTAAAATACCATATCAGCTACAATCACCTTATCCAACAGATTACAACTTTCCTGATATCCAAATGATGTAATCAACCAATCGCAAGAATCACACCAATCATTTTCAAGATCAGAGTTGGAGCCCAAATTCGTGTACTAAAACCTTGGATGCAAGCATTTCATCTCCTGATGTTGGTCCTTTGACTATATTGTCATATTCTTGTCATACTCCAACACTTGATGCATCAGTCCATGATGATTCTTCAAATGGAGAGCTTTCTAGCCAGCCATATGAGCATGATAAAAGGTACAACAATCAAGATGAAATGGGTCTAAAAATTTATAGAACTCAAGTTACCAAATGATTTTTCAACAAAAATCAGTCATGAGTTATCAAGACCTCACAAACAAACCCAAGAGGATGAGACATATTCAATGCTGCCCCAGAATTATGGTCACGAACAATCAGAAAGTAAGAAATATTTGACATATTCACAAGGTAGTTTTGATGACTCTTTTGAGGTTGAGAAAGGTTCATAAATTCAAGATGAAGATACTCATAATCTCTGTTGGGTGGATATTCCACTTGAGCAAAGTAGACTGAATGAGAGGTTGCAATAATTGTGTATTCCTATGTCATTATCAGATTTTGCATGGATGGATAGATGTAGGATACCCCTCACAAATAAACATTGTGAGGTGGATTTCTTTGTTTTTCTTGGGAAGATGGAGTTCTATTTGAAAGGAAAGATGACTATTGAAGAGGTGTTAATCCTCTAGTGGATCGTTGGGATAGTCAATCAAGGAAGGAAGAAGATGAATGTGATCAAACCCATGAGACTTTAGAAGATAGTGGCTTTCCTAATGAGGAAGTGAAAGTGATCATCATACAAAACAATGATAGTGAGACAATTCAAAATGATGCAGAGAATAAAATTATAGACACATTCATTGACATTTTCTATGATAAATGAAAAAGAATAAGTCTATTCTCATGAAATCATGAGTGGTGATGCACTTTATTGTTTGAATGCTACTCATGATGAAAATAAAATGAGGGAGATACAAGAGTTTCAAAAGGATGATCAAAGAGTTGTCCTAGTGTTTGCAACACTCACACATGGCCAACAATGTGGAACAAGGGACTTCAAATCGATAAACAAGATGACTCTATGTCTCTATCATGGGATGAGGTACATAAAGTGCTTGATCGGGTATCATGTTTGAGTAAAGAAATGTTCATTTATGGGTATTCCATGCATATATCAGACCTTGAAGTAGCCAATTCATGTAGAGTTCATCCATTTGATCTACATTCATAAGTAAGTTGTCCCAACTTCACGCTAGCTTGGGAGATTGCCTTAGAAGGTAAGAATTTTTTTGAACATGTTTCTTTAAATATTGAGGGAGAAAATGATTTATATTGATGATACTAATGATTCTTACAATTCAAACGTCATGTTTATTATTGAAGTTGTTAGTCCTAATGAGGTTAAATGTGATGATTCATTATTCAGGCCTGATGATGATTATAGAAAGGATCATAGTCTTGATGCTTTTCCTTTTGAGCCTTGTTGTAATGATAGGTATAGTAAATAGCCAATGCTTATGTTTTCTTATGGTGTGCATATACTTGATGAGGATGGAGTGGTGTACCCTAAGTTAAGACCTCTAGAAGAAGAAATCATGTTGTGTGAGTATACTCCCATGGTTGTGAACTCACTAAATTAGGTTGTATCTTTCCATTATCCCTTTCAGTTTGATAATTTTCAATTTGAATATGGTGCTAAGGGTGAAAAAACTTTTTTTTGGATTAACCATGATCATGAAGAGTTTCCACAACTTCTGATTTTGTATAATTTGTACCTAGAATTTGAACAAAACTTGTCTAAATTTTATTTTTCTGAGTATAAAGATGAGTTTGCATTCCTTAGCACTGTACAAATTTTGTTATTGCTACTGCATGGAGAGTAAAATAAATTAACCAGTAAGTCATATGCTTTTTTTTATAATTATTTTGTATATAATTAATCTTTAGTTTTGAATAGATACGTGTAGTTTTTTCTTTGTGTTTTAGTAGTTTTTTGTTTGTTTGTCAGTGTGTCTTTCTTTGATCCTTTTTTCTTGGTTATTTTCTTCCTTTTGTTTGTCAGTCTTAGGTTAAATGTGTTTTTGTCAGGGTTGTTCCCAAAAAGTGGTCCATCCCAACTGGTCCTCGATGAGGGACAGAGGTATTTCTTAGTCAAAATTTCCAAAGAGATGTATCTTGCAAGAAGTTGTACACGGGGATTAGAAATGGTGATACCTTTTTTCTGGCAACCAAGGTGATGTTCAAACGTTGATCATCCTAAATCATGAGATATAATAAAATATGACATTTGAAAGATTGATTTCTTGGGCGGATGTTAGTTAAAGTTAGCACTAGCATGTTGATATGGGTACCCACCAATTCCAGATACCTTCTCCATCTGCAACCTAACTAAAAAAGGGGAGGAGTAAGGGAAGAAAGGATAAAAAGGATAATAATGTGAAAGCAAAATGAATCATTCAAAGCAATGGTCGCTACGATGATCAAAATCTTATACAAAGGTAGCACAACCTAAGCGTTGCCTAGGTTTATTGAAAGCAATAAAATAAAGGCATTCAAGAAGTAGCATACTCAAAACACAAGTGGCCTGAACCAGTCACCAATCAAGAAAGAAGAAATAATTCCAAAGACAGAATCCTCCAAATACCTCTACTTTAAATATCATCAAAAGACATAGAGGGGTGACTCTAGAAATCTCTATCAGGGCTATGGATGCCTGACTAGTAGTAGAGCGAGGTTAGATTGGGACTTAGGGACAACTTTTTTAGGGCTATGAATGCCTGATTGCTAGCATAGCTCTTCCCGGGAAGCCCTTGTCAACATTGTGAAGGTTTGTCTTTGCTGATATTTGTCTAAGTTGTCTTTGTCAAAAGGTTGAAAGGATGAACACACAAAGTACACACACTAGAGGAAACGACAGGAGAATTCAATTTTGAGAGTTAGTGAAAAAATATTTCCACTGATAGTTCTTATGTTCAGTTTATTGCAAGACAGGTTTCAAAAAATCATTTGCTAATAAAGAAATGCTTCAGTCATTTCTCCTTTTATCTGGACTATTTATTGAGGTTCCATAATGCATGCCCCATTTTGGCCACTTGGCCTAATGGGGACCCCCATTTTGGGTCTTTCAGCCTTTTGGTCAATTTGATTAGGCATCTGGTGAGTCAGATTGTGGGCCCATGTGCTCCCGATAGTTGGAGGTCAGTTGAGACAACCTTTGGTGTTTTTCCCACTTTTTTTTGGTTCTTTCCTTTTTGGCTTCTTTTCTTTCTCCTTTTTAGAGTTAGATTTAATTTCCTTGCATATAGACTTAGTTATTCTCTTTTAATTTCTTCTTTTCAATAAATATTGTTGATAAGGCGTCCTTTCTTATTGCAGAACTGAGAATCTCAATGTGTGATGTTATGAACTGATGAGTTAGGGAAATTCTTCGATAGGATTGACTTGTACCTGTATGAAGAAGAGAAAAAATAAAATTTATATTTTACCAATAATATTGTTCAACAACTCATGGTAATTGTGACCACGATGAACAAAAAAGATGTTTTGCAATAGAGGTTTCAGTTCTAGGAAAATATAAAGCAAATCATGGATGGAAGTGAAGAAGTTCAAATGTTTGAAGCATGCATTTCTAGGTTTAGGGAGAGGAAACAAGGGAAGCTGAATTTGTGGAGTTACTCAGTTTTGATGAAGTCCAAGAGGTTGCAAAGAGATTCTACAAAGATCACCCCAGGATTCTGCAAGAAAACTTAACCATTTTTTCAATCATGAGATTTTCAAATTTTTGGATTTCGGAGATGTCTACAACTGTAAAATGCCCAAAACCCCCCAAAATCCCCAAAACCCCAAAACCCCAAAATCATGAATTCTTGAATTCCTAAAACCTCAAAAGCTTGAAAAAGTTCATTTCCAGACTTAGTCAAATTTTGCAAAATGGAAATTTCAGACTTTTGGAGGCTGAAAACCCCCAAACCCCCAAAACCCTAAAATCTTGAATTCCCAAATTCCTGAAACCCCAAAATCCTAAATTTCTAAATTCTCAAAACCCTAAAATCTTGAAATCCTAAAAAAGTTCATTTCTAGAAATAGTAAAATTTTGGAAAATGGAAATTTTGGACTTTCAGAGACTGAAAACCCTGAAATTGCAAACACCCCAAATTCCTAAATTTCTGAAACCCCAAAATCCCAAATTCCTGAAAAAGTTCATTTCCAGACTTAGTCAAATTTTGCGAAATGAAATTTTCCACACTTAGCCATTCTTCCAAGGGCTAGGTTTTTGGCCTTTCGGCCTTTGAAAGGCCAAAATTTTAGGGGTCTCAATTTTTAGCATCGCACTCAAGAAAATTTTCACTTGGAAAATTTTGGGGCAGAGGTCGGGGTCCAAATTTCTGGGCCATTCCAGCGATATTGCATTTTTGCTTGAAAATAGAACTCAGATGAGATGGATACAGAACTGGAGATTTTTTGCAAGGATTAAGGGTGTTAGTAATAACTAAGAGGGGGGGTGAATCATTCACCTCAAAAATTTATCCAATTATGGATCCATAAAACTTATACCACTGAATTATCACTCTAGTTATCTTTGCCCTTGTAAGATGTATGCCTTGAACTACTTTTATCAAACTTCTACTCGTCAATAATCTTGGTAATTCCTTCTACTGTAACTTTACCGATAAGTAGTCACTAATTTACTGAAACACAATAAATAGCTAGGATTTTATTGATCATCCAAAGTTAACTATGTAAGATGCATAACAGTAAAGAAATGAATCACACACACATAACACATGGAATTTTTACGTGGAATCCCTGTTAGGGGAAAAACTACTGGGACCAGTCTCCCAAATTTTCACTCTTCTAAAGTGAGCTCAGTTAAGAGCCAACCCTGTTAAAGGTTACAAACACATTGTTAAGTGCGACCTTGTTAAAGGATTTTGAATAGATAGTTTGTCACTTGATATCTGGCATGTACATACTACCAATCTTGATCAACCACTCTTTGGGCATTGTTAATAGGTATCTGACATATCTGGTGCTACCATCCTCGATCAACCTCTCTCTTAGACTATCAATAGGTATCAGGCACTCAATGCTATCTTCATGACAAGCTTTTTGGCACTCCTTTGGGATATACCTCAATTATAGAAGACTGTTAAGTCCTGTTCTATTAGGAGACTTGTTTTCTTCAATGGTTAAACTAAAACATAATGATCTGTTCATATATATAACTCATATTACATATTTTTAGATCTATTGTAAGAACATTACTTCTTTGAATAATATAATCAATAGTTATACCTTTACTCCATTGTTCTGCTCTGGGATGCCATATCACTGTTTGTCAGCGTCTATAGAATTTAGCTCTTCCCTTAGCTTGTTGATCAGGACTGAATGAAGATTATCTTTCTCCTTCAGATTTCCTTTAGCATCCTCTTTCTTGTATTCACCCCACACCTTAGTGTGTAATAGGCTTGTCTCTTATATAGACATGATGTCCACTTTTTTTGGTCTTCTTGATTCTTAGCTTGATCCACAATTCTCGCCTTTGATTTAAAACAAACTCCTAATTTATCTCTTAGATATCTTCTTGCCAACTATATAAATCAGTTTTAAATCAATCACATATCCTTAGATTCATCATCTTGATTAAAACAATGATAACCCTCAGTTAAGTCCTTCTTTAGCTCCTTGATAGCTAAGCATTTTGTCATTTTCCTAACTCACTATTCTGTCGGTCAACACTTCAGTTAGTCATCGGTGATAACTGATAGGTCTTTCAGTATGAATCTAGTTGTCATCGGGATCTCCATCTTTGAATTTATCCATTGGGGAACACTAAGTTCTTTCCTTCGGGATACTCTGTCAGTTTTGCTCATCGGGAATCCTCTGTGTCTTTTCTCATCGATAATGTTGTTCATTTTCTTGTCGGTATCACTGTGACTTTGCTTCTTTCCTCTATCCTTCGATGTGCACTATGTCGGTGTTGATAGTCACTTAGTGAATACATGACTCGTATGCATTACTGACAGCATAGCCTTGATCCATCGGTTCTTTGAAGTCTTTTTGCATTGTTTCCATGACCTTACAGATTACATCAAGTTGACATCAATGACAATACAATTCATTAACTGAATTAATGTCTTGCATGATCATCAACTCAACATCTTCAAACATTTAATTAGTTACATGTCATCAATCTCTCCCTTTGGCATTGATGGCAACATACTACATTATCATACTATACTATTGCTAATACAATATGAAATATACAATTTTATCAAGCTTTTCCTAATGTAACTATTACAAATGCCTGGCTATCGGTAAGCTCAAATAGCGTAGATTTGTTTCTTGTAGAGTTTCGATCTTTGATCTTTAATCCCTTCTCTGTATTAGATGTATCATCTAATTTTTCTTTTCTGATGTTTGTTCTACCTTGACTGTTCCTCTTGTCTTTCTTTTGTCAGCACTGAACTTTCTTTCTTTATGCTTTCTCTCCCTTTCATGTTCTCTCCATTTTCATATGCTCTCCCTTTGATGAATAGTCTATAATCTGATGATAATTTTCTCTCCCGATTCTCTCCCTTTGTATGATAATGAGATAAATCTCTCCCTTTGACAGCAATGCCAAAAGCTTCAAACTTTCAAATTGTCAAACTTTTAGGAGGCTTGTTCCTTATCATCATATATTCCTTGAATTTCCCTATCCATCGGTAATAAACAATATTCATGCTCGGTGAAGATAAATACCTTGAATGTATAGATTTTTCTTTGAAGTTCATCTCTATGCTTGCATCAACATGAATGATATCCTGATAATGTGCAAGTTGATGTATCCTTCTGATCATCTTACTGATCAGTAGACAAGGGTTTGACCCCTAGTCTCTTCCTCAAGTATTCAAATGTATCCTTGGGCAGTGGCTTGGTGAAGATATCAGCTAATTGTTCCTTTGATTGCACATACTCAAGTATCACCTCCTTTTCTTGAACTTGTTCTCTCAAATAATGATATTTGATTGCAATATGCTTTGTCTTTGCATGCATGATTGGATTCCTGGAAATGTTTATGGCACTGGTATTATCTTAATAGATAATCATTGGTTCTATGATCTTCAAATGCATACCTTCCAGTAACTATTTGATCCATGCAATATTTGAACAATTTGCAGTAGCAAAAACATACTCTACTTTTATAGTAGACTGAGAGATGCATCCTTGCTTCTTGCTGATCCATGCAACAAGTCTGTCACCCATAAAGAATGCTCCTCTAGTGGTGCTCTTTCATTCATCAATGTTTCCAGCCCAATCAACGTCGGTAAAGACCTTAAGTTCAAATTTAACCTCTCTTATGTACCATAAGCCATAATCCTTGGTATTCTTCAAATATCTTAGGATTCTTTTCACAACAGTCATATGTGATTCCATGGGCTTAGCAGAAAATCTTACAACTATTCCTACTACATGTGCAATATCTGGTCTAGTATGAACTACATACATGAGTTTTCCAATCATAGATCTGTACAAACTCTTATTTACCTCTATTTTCTTGTCCTCCTTTGTCATCTTGCATCTAGTAGCCATCGGTGTTCCAACTAGTTTGGACTCTTCCATCTTGAATATTTTTAGTACTTCCTTGATGTACTTGGATTGTGTAATGAAAATTCCTTCATCTTGCTGAATGATCTATAGACCAAGAAAGAACTTGATCTCTCCAAACATAGACATCTCAAATTCTTTTCTCATCTCATCTGTAAATGATTTGCATAGCATATCATTGCCTCTGAATATGATGTCATCAACAAATATTTTAGCAATCAAAATGTTAGCATTAGTATCTTCCTTCAAATAAAGATTACTATTTTCACTAGTCCTTACAAATCCAATACTTATGAGATATGAATGAAGTCTTTCATACTAGGCTCGGGGTGCTTGTTTCAATCCATACAAGGCTTTGTGAAGTATATATACCATTTTCTTCTTGTTTGGATCAACAAACCCTTCTAGTTATTCAATGTATACCTCTTCTTTAAGTATTCCATTTAGGAATGCAAACTTGACATCCATCTAGTATACCTTGAATCCTTTATAAGAAGCATAAGCAAGTAATATCCTTACTCCTTCTAGCCTAGAAATGGGTGCAAAGGAATCTCCATAATCAATCCCTTCTTCTTGTGCATACGCCTTACATACTAGTCTTTCTTTATTCCTTGTGACTTCTCCATTCTCATTAAGCTTATTCCTAAATATCCATTTTTTACCGATGACATTCTTGTCATCTGGTCTCGGTACAAGTGTCCATGTCTTATTTTTCTCAATCTGCTCAATCTCTTCATTCATAGCACTAATCCATTCTTCATTATCTAGTGCAACACTGATAGATTTTGGCTCAAATTCACAAATTAGACATCTTGTGTTTAGAGACTTACTTCTTGTTCTGATACCAGCCTTCTTGTCTCCTATGATTTGGTTCTATGGATGGCTCCTTCTAACATATCTTGCAAGTATAGGTACAGTCCTTTGTCTATCATTCTAATCATCATTCTATCTTTCATTCTGATCTTCATTGCTTTAAACATTGTTTTGAGCATTATATTGATCATCGGTATTTGCATCCTGATCGTCGGTTGCATTGATCTATTTCTTGAGAGCTCTACAATTTTTCTTGGGTAGAGTGTTAGATTCTTCCATATACTCAAACCTGTTGTAGTCCTCTGGTTCTTTAGAGATTTATTTTTCATTCTTCACTACAAATTCATCAATCCTTACATTTTCACTTTCAACAATTTTGTTAGAGGCTTGATTCAGACATTTATAAGCCTTGCTCTTGGTGGAATACCCTAGGAAGATACCTTCATCACCTTTACAGTTAAGTTTTCCATTTCTTTCATCTTTTAAGATATAACATTAACTACCAAAGACTTTGAAGTAACTTACATTGGGTTTTCGACCATACCAAAGTTCATAGAGTGTCTTATTGGTGTCCTTTTTCAATTGTACTCTACTTAATGTGTAAAAAATAGTATTGATAGCTTCTCTCTAGAAGATTTGAGTGATGTCTTTCTCTATCATCAGTATCCTTGCACAATCAACTATGGATCTGTTCCTTCTCTCAGCAATTTCATTCTACTGTGGTGTTCTTGGTGCAGAGACTTGTCTTTTGATACCATGCTCATTGCAATAATTAGTTAATTCAGCTTATGTAAACTCACCTCCTCTATCTAATCTTAAGCATTTTATATCCTTACCACTTTGTTTTTCTACCAATGCTTTGTACCATTTAAACATATTAAGTGATTCTGATTTTCCCTTAAAAAACATAACTGTCATCATTCTAGAAAATTCATCAACAAAGAGAATGAAATACCTATCTCCATAGTATCTCTTTGTCCTCATCGGTCCACATAGATCTGTATGGACTAATTCTAGAATATCATCAGATGTATGGATTTTGCTCTTGAAACTAGACTTAGTCATCTTACCTTTTTGACAATTTTTGCACATGATATTGTCTAGCTTGGTCATCGTCGGTAAGCCTCTGACATTCCCTTTTCTTCTTATCTTGATCATGTTGTCAAAGTTCACATGACACAATCTTTTGTGCCACAACCATATGTCTTCATTTCTAGCTATCAAATAAGTAGTGTCGGTATCATTGAGATAGAATAGATTACCTTTTGTTTTCTCACTGGTGCCAATCGACTTTCCTGATTCATTATAGATTTTTTCTTTATTGTTCTCAAATGCTACACTGTGACCTAAATTTTATAACTGAGAAACACTTAAAAAATTATAATTCAGTCCTGTAACATAGTAGGCATTTTCACATTTAATCAGGCTGTTCAACATTATTGTTCCTTTACCTTCAACTAGACAAGGTGCATCATTACCCATTCTAACTGAAATACCATTATAATACTCAAAAGTATTAAAATTTTCCTTATCACCGGTCATGTGGTGAGTGCAGCCACTATCTATGATCTAGACATCACTTTTATTAACCTTAGATATGAGGGAAGCTTCTACATTCCTTTCTTCATCTTCATCTAAATCATCCTTCATGGATAAAATATGATCTCGATGTCTTCTTCTGATTCGGTGTCAGAGTCATCAATTTTTCAATTTACTAGGTAACTAGCCTTCTTCCCTTTGTCCTTGTAGTCTTGGGTATCTCTTCTTTCTGGCTGTCGGTAGCTTTTGTAATCACCTCTGTTAGACCTTCTTTCAAGTGATCTATCATTACGTTTGTCATGTTTTCTCCTGTTAGGACATCTTGTAGCAAAGTGTCCAATCTCTTTACAATTAAAATAGATAAGTGGTAACTTACCTTTATATTTACCTCTGCCTTTATGCATTCTTCTTGTCATGAGTGCTAAAATTTCATCAAGATCTTCTTCTTCACTTTCACTTTCACTATCTCTTCTTATAGTGTTTTTGTGACTTGATCTATTTATTCTCATAGAAGATTTAAAAGAAGACTCTATGTTTGGTAAGACACTATTATCAAAGTTATTCATCTCAAATGAAATCAGTCTTCCAATTAAATTGTCTAGAGTAACATTGTTGTTAGCTACTGCTCTCATTTCTTTAATGGCTGAAACTCTAATAGCATAAGTAGGCAGCAACGTTCTTAGAATTTTACTTACCACTATATCCTCATCTAGTACACCTCCAACTCCTTAGATAGCATTGACTACTTCTTTGATCCTTGCACTATACTGAGAGATGTTCTCACCTTCTTTCATTTTGAGATCATCAAACTTTCCACTAAGGTTTTCTACCTTGGCTCTCAGAACATTTTTGTCACCACCATGCACAAGCTCTAATTTGTCCCATACTTACTTTTCATTTGTGCATGTATTGACATCTTCAAACTCAGCATTGAAGATTGATGTTGTGATCTCTATCATCATGCAGTTTTGTTTATGCTTCTCTCTTAACTAATCAATAGTATTATGTCCTATAGGTAGGAAAAATTCAGTATCTAGATATCGAGTAACATCATTACCAATACCTAATAAATGGAATCTTATTCTGCTTTACTATGATGCAAAGTTTTCCTTGTTCAACTTGGGCACATCTCGTCTTTTCATCATCTTGTGATCTTTTGCTTGAGTTGTTAAACTCCTTTCTAAGCACACAAGCTCTGATACCAATTGTTAGTAATAACTGAGAGGGGGGTGAATTAGTGGCCTCAAAAATTTATCCAATTATGAACCCATAAAAATTATACCACTGAATTATCACTCTAGTTATCTTTGCCCTTGTAAGATGTATACCTTGAACCACTTTTATCAAACTTCTACTCGTCACTAATCTTGGTAATTCCTTCTACTGTAACTTTACTGATAAGAAGTCACTAATTTACCAAAACACAATAAATAGCTAGGAGTTTACCGATCATCCAAAGTTAACTATGTAAGATGCATAACAGTGAAGAAATTAATCACACACACATAACACATGGAATTTTTATGTGGAAACCCTGTTAGGGGAAAAACCACTGGGACCAGTCTCTCAAATTTTCACTCTTCTGAAGTGAGCTTGGTGTAGAGCCAACCCTGTTAAAGGTTACAAACACACTATTAAGTGTGACCTTTTTAGAGGATTTTGAATAGATAGTTTGTCACTTTATATCTGGCATGTATATGCTACCAATATTGATCAACCACTCTCTGGGCACTGTCAATAGGTATCTAGGATATCTAGTGCTACCATCCTTGATCAACCTCTCTCTTAGAATGTCAATAGGTATCGGGCACTCAATGCTATCTTCATGACAAAAATTTTGGCACTCCTTGGGGATAGACCTCAATTATAGAAGACTGTTAAGTCCTGCTCTATTAGGAGACTTGTTTTCTTCAATTGTTAAACTGAAACATAGTGATCTATTCATACATACAACTCATATTGCAAATTTTTAGATCTATCATAAGCACATTACTTCTCAGATCAATATAATCAATAATTATACCTTTTTTCCATTGTTCTACTCTGTGATGCCATGTCACTATTCATTTGTGTCTACAAAATTTAGCTCTTCCCTTAGCTTGTTGATCAAAACTGAATGAAGATTATCTTTCTCCTTCAGATTTCCTTTAGCATCCTCTTTCTCATATTCACCCCACACCTTAGTGTGCAATAGGATTGTCTCTTATATAGACATGATGTCCAATTTTCTTGGTCTTCTTGATTCTTGGCGTGATGCACAATTCTCGCCTTTGATTTAAAACAAACTCCTGATTTATCTCTTAGATATCTTCTTGCCAACTGTATAAATCAGTTTTAAATCAATCACTTATCCTCGGACTCATCATCTTTATTAAAAAAATGATAACCCTTAGTTAAGTCCTTCTTTAGCTCCTTGACAGCTAAGCATTTTTTCATTTTCCTAACTCACTGTTCTATCAGTCAACACTTCAGTTAGTCATCGGTGATAACTGACAGTTCCGTCGGTGTGAATCTGGTTGTCATCAGGATCTCCGTCTTTGACTTTATCCATCAAAGAACACTGAGTTCTGTCCGTCGGGATACTCTGTCATTTTTTCTCATCAGGAATCCTCTGTGTCTTTTCTCCTCGGTAATGTTGTTCATTTTCTTGTTGGTATCACTATGACTTTTCTTCTTTCCTCTATCCATCGGTGTGCACTCCGTCGGTGTTGATAGTCACTTAGTGAATACTGACTTGTATGCAAAATTGATAGCATAGCCTTGATCCATCAGTTTTTTGAAGTCTTTTTGCATTCTTTCCATGACCTTACAGATTACATCAAGTTGACATCAATGACAATACAATCCATTAACTAAATTAATGTCTTGCATGATCATCAACTCAACATCTTCAAACATTTAATTAGTTACATGTCATCAAAGGGTCCTCTATCAGTTCCCACCTTGAAGAGAACCATAGATGAAGATTCCAAGGGCGAACTTAGAGATCAAGAAGAAGACTCCAGTTGCAAAAAAGGGAACTCCATCTCCTCTCTTTCTTCTTTCTTAGTGAGTTTGGTCCCTTTTTTCATGGGAAAACTGATTATAAATAGATTAAAGATCCATGTAACTAGTCTATTATCAGTTTATCAATATATGTCTTTAGAAAAGCTTTAGTTTTAGTTAGTTTCACTATTTTTAGAGTCTCTGATGCCCTAGTTTCAACATTTAAAGTTTTTAGATCAAAACTCTATATATTGTAATCAAAACAATCATGTATTATTGGTGGATTCTTGATGCAATAAAGATCTACAATTGGTGCTTCTTTGTGGTGTTATATTTTATGCTATCTATGCGAAATTGATGAATGTGTGTTTTCTCATTCATTCTTTTCAAAGAGCCAACTGTTTTATTATTTCTCGAATCTACGATTCTTTAAATTGGATTTTGTTGTTGTTTATCTACCTTTCTATGAAGAATGTATTGGAAAGATCATCTTTGGAGTCAACAATAAATCCATCCCGTTTGTGCTCACATCTTGGTGGCTTCACGATTTGATAGATTTTGAAAATATTGTATGAGTGAATACATTTTCTCTCCAAATGATTACATCCATTGGGTATACAATTTTGACATGGTCTAATTTATATCTAGTGGGCTTGTTCCAAATTTATTTGTCATTCTATAAACAAGGAAGGATCAACAATGGTTTATGTCCGTTAAGATTTCATTTTTAGCAATTTACTTTATTCTTGTTACCCTACTCTTTTCAATTTCTGTCATAAATCTGAAAGATATCAAAATTGTCTTTAGTTTAAACACTAATTTGCATCATTAGTAAAATTACAATCTTTGATAAATCAAAAAATACTAAAAAAGTACTAAAGTTGTTTTTTAGTTTGACATCTTGAAAGTACCAGCAAAGGCCTTCTCATGAACATTCATATTTATCTTCAACTGAGTTACCAAGCAATTTGTACCACAACCCTAGAGAACCTTGGGAATAACTTTTTTATTATTTCAAGAGAGGAAATCAAATTTCAAGATCCTAGCAATTGACTTGGGTAAAAACAATGCTCAACATATACAAACTTCATCTTCATCACTTACATCTTTAATGTTTAAAAATTTTCTCTAGGTTGTTCAACAACGTCTAATCTAGCCACAATTTGTCTCAACATATCTAACACCTCTATCATTTTATTTTCGATCCATCCTATGTGAATCCTCTATAATTGAAGGTAGAATCCTCACTCTGCCACCCCACAATAGATTAACTCTGGGACTTCATCATCTCACAAACCATGATCTGCAATAAAAAAATCAAAATATTTCTCTAATACCACTTGTTGTAGCCAAGGATAGGAGGAACCTCAAAGAAGTTAGTCCAATCCTTGCAGAAAGAGTCACACAATGGAAGAAAAACAAAATAATGGAGAGATATGCAAGATCTTCTTTCTTATTATCATCAAGAAATCAAGTACAATGGATCTGCAACATGCAATCTTACATTCCATGCATACAAGCCTACTTTATAACCTCTTTATAGGTTATCTTTTATTCTATCTATCATAAGCTCAGACTGATAGTTCTACCTACCAATGTTCTCCTATTTCTCCCTTCCCTCTAAGGGATCAATTAAATGAGTTTATAAATCCTTCCCAAGCATCAATTCATCCTCAGAAAGATTACATTCTCTAAGAATAGTAAATTATATTATATTAAAGTTCAAGACCCAAATAATAAGAATCTCTTACAAATTGATAAAACATAATGGGTGAATCCATAAGTAGGTCGAAAAATCATGTAGGGACAAAGTTATAGTTACTCACCTGGTGATATCGACACAGTTATATATGTGTGTGTGTGTGTGTGTGTGTGTGTGTGTGTGTGTACATATATGTGTGTATATATATACATATACATATATAGACATATATATATATATACATATACATACATATACATATATACATACATATATACATATATATATGGGTGCAAACATATATATGTATACATATATATATGTTATATATAATTGTATTTATATAATTATGAATTTATTAAGAATAATGTGTAAAATATTTGTATGGTGGTAAAGTATAACAAAGGTTGTATTTATTTTATTAATTAGTAAATGACATAGATGGTAAACAATAAAATAAAATATTAAATGGATTATTAATGTAAACTATGATATTAGTTGCCAATAGTTATTATATTGGTTGAAAGGATGGTTGTTCTTGTAGAACTCCTTTCAAGGCAAATATATGGAAGAATTTTCAATCTTCCATATAGATTTTTTCCTAGAGAGATGGAGGAAGGAAGTCTAGAAAGTTTTTTAGAATATTATAGATGATTTTCTCTTGAGATTATGGAGAGACTGGAGTCTAAAATCATTGTCAAGGAATGTGTTTTCTTTTGTGCTCATTGTGAGTGGAGAGAGCTTTGTAGAATTGTGAGAGAAAATGATTGTTTCTAGGATGGTGGGATTTTAGATTGGATTGAAAAGGATGGAGGATCTTGTAGGTCATGGTATGGATTGTATTGGGTTCTCTCTTGCTTCTCCTTTTAGAGATCCTATACTAGATCAAAGGTAGGTTATGATCTAAGAAAGATATCCTTATTGTCTTTGATGTTATGAATGTTTGATCTCTTTTGAAAATTTTGAAAAATGGATTTGTGAGTTGAAATTATTATGTTTTTTGGGGATTACATATGATGTTTATCATGTTTGTAAACTATAATTCAGATTCTGGAAAAGAAAGTGTGAATAAATGAAAGTTATGAATGAATTATCCTTTCATTCTTTGTCAGACCTATTTCTGGAAATGAACATGTAAACTAAATGTTTTTGGTTTATTTATCTAGGTTTCTAAAATGGATTCCCAGAGATCTCAAATGGGCCTTCCTTAGATTCCACTTCTCGAGCCTAGATAATGCCCATTTTCGGACGTAAAGGTAGTCTACAATATGTTTCTTTTTTTTGCAATTTTACTGGTCAAGTGTGTCACTTTAACCCAATAAATACATCACTTTAACCCTGCAAGCATGTTACTATAACCCTAAAAGTGTGTCACTTTATCAGGAAGGTGTGTAAGTTCTTGGATGGTCAAACTTGGTCTAGTACGTAAAAGTACAAACCTGTGTCACACTTTTATAAAGAAAAAGGTTAACAACACCAAAACTATTCAACTTCTTTGGCATAAAATTGGCATTTTTGTTTGTAATTTGAAGATGATCTAAACTAATGAAATGTATAAAGATGGAAGAATTTTATTCCTATTATTTTTAATAATTTTTTTGAACAATAATTGATATGTTTTTAAAAAATTTAAAGCCAATTTTTCAGTTGCTAAAAAATGTTGAAAATTAGGGTGTCTAGTTCCTACCAAGAAACTATATGTAAATAAAAAAAATTTGTCCGATTTCAAAATATGTTATAGGTGACATATATAGATAGTTCATGAAAAAAATAAAAATTGGTTGTAGGTCTATATTTTCTTTGTTATAACAATTCAAAGTCCAACTTACCTAAAATCAATAGTTTTCATGTCCCACAATATTTTCTCTATCAAATCTATCCCAATCAAAAAACAAATTATGCATTCTTGAAGAGGAGTTTCTCCTCTAGTGAACCATATATTTTTTTAAATCTTTTTTTTATGGTTTACTATTGTTTTCTTTTTCCAAATCAAAATCTTCTCAAATGTTAAAATACATTCTTGGAGTATTTTGTAATTATAATATTCTATCTAATCAAAACACTATAAAAAATATATGAGCATATTCTTGACCTCGAGATCTACAAAAGAGTATTTGAATATTTTTAAAAAATATCAATAAAAAGAGTGGGAGTTGTTGAAACGTCACTTTTCTAAAATAATTTTAAATTTTTGGTAATTGGACCCAATGTTGTCTAAAATATGCATTATATAGACACTTCCAATTAGAAAAGTTGAGATACATACCTAACTTAGCTATAATGAATATAGCTAGACCATATGTTTTACGAAAACTAATTTTTAGTTAGAAATACTTAGATTCAGTTGTGTTGATAAGTTAGGCTAAAGTGTGATAAGTATGCATTATTTTAGGGTTCTAAGATTGTATTAGAGGCATTAAGATGATTTTATATGATTTTCTTGCTTCATGTATACTCCGTATGATGATTATTAATCATGCTTTATGGTTTTGATGAATTTTGATGCTTCCTGATGTGTTTTGAGTCCATCTGAGTACCTATATAGGGTTTAGGGTTGTCTAGTGGATTAGGGGGAAAAAGTAGCTTGCTAAACCTGAAATTTGATATTTGACATGCCATCATGATCTGATGTTATCCTTGCCTGCATTTGTTATGTTTTATTGCATGGTTAATTAACGTAGGTGTAGGTGAGTGGCTCTCAATGAGGACCGAGGCCCTAAGTAATTTTTAGGGTAACTAATTGATGAGTTGTTTAATCAAGTGATAACCTAAATAAATGAACTATGAATGGGAGGATTACACATTAAGAATATTAATTGATTCCTCTTTCATGCCACTAGTGCTAGTACAAACTAGGCATGGGAGTGGGAGAAGGTGTTGATTGAGATGGCACAATAAAACAACCTTGTCTTCATGAAAGGTGTTTGGTTTCACATGTGCCTACTTGGGGGTCAGGGTCCATATATTAACATGAGTATAAACTAATGGTTGAGGTCTATGCAATGACACTCACCTTGACTATAGCGTATGGTGTTTACACCTTTGGTTTTTTTTTTTTTTTTTTTTCTCTGGTAGTCCTATTTTTGCTTTATGTTTATTTGAGTTTCATGCCTTATTTTGTGAATGGTTACTACCTTGATTTATGCTCTTTGTGGTTTTTGCTTGTGTGGGCCCTTGTTTTTATCTCCTATCTTGGGGGACTAGGCCTATGGGTTACACGTAGTTGGGTGGTTAATCTTTTTTATTGAGGTATTGTTCATGTGCGTGGATGGATCTTGTACTTGTCATTTTAGATTTGCAGCTTAGAGGACTTAATCTTGTACTCTTTTGCATGATGTACTATATATTCTGTTATGTACATGTATTCTATGAGGAGTTTGATTTAATTTTGGAATATTGATGTAGTTATGAATTCTATATGTAAATTTAATTTGAAAGCAGTGTAAGGGGGTAGATCTATGTGAAAGAAAAGGGAAAATGAATATTGACGTAATTCAGATTTTATCATGTGAATTTTAAAATAATAAATGTTGTATCTATGTTAATGGTAAAAGTTAATCTATTATTTATGTCTTACTAGTTAAAAGGAAAAATAAGTAAAGTAAAAAAATCTAGGAAAAGAATGTGTATTGTTGATTAATGAGTCATATTGAGTGACTAGTAAGAAAAATGAATTAGTCTAAGCTAACTTGCCTTAATGATTTAAATGTATATGATAAAAAAAGGATAACGTAGTATTTTCTCATGTAATAATGAACTTAAGTAGATGGTTAAGATTCATTAATCCAATTAGTAAGATGATATCATGTAATAATGAACTTAAGTGAATGGTTAAGATTCATTAATTCAATATTATATGTAATTTTTAATCACCACTTAGTAGGATTTAATTAACAACACCATTAGTTGGTTTTAATTATGTGATTGTGGAAAGTATAAGGGTGTGATAATTTATTGTTGTGTAAGGTGTTTATGAATATAAAAGTTCTTTTGGCTAAGATGGGTTTATGAGGCATTCTAAGATATGATTTAAAGGAAATAATGGAGGAATATTAATATGTATATTACTTGATGTAAATATGATTATCTATTATGGAGTAGGATATGATATTGATAGAAAATCATGTAGTTGTTAGACTGGGCTTGATCACTTGAAAGGGTTTTGAGTATGAGGCTAATGGTATAAAAGGTTACTCTTGAATGCACTCTTAATAAGGGAATTAAAGATGAAAATTAAAATTAAGTCCACTTGATTAATATCATTGATTAAAAGAAGATGTTTATGTTTGTTGTAGATAGATTGGTTGTTTTAATTGATTTGGAAGAAAGGAATAACTTAGGAACATTTGTGTTGGAGCTTTCAAATTAATCTAATCGTTGATATATTGTAAATTTCTCATATTGAATTTAAATGTTGAGTGATGAGTATTATATGTGTTAAGATGTTTCTTTTGGTAGAAACGTTAGGGAGTCTAGAAAGGACTTGGGTTTAGAAAATTGTATTAGTTCATTCATGAAATATACATTTAGGAGATGCATTATTTGTTACAACTATTGGCAAGTGACCTGATGAGTATATCATAAAGGTTGTCATTTATGTAAACACTACTTATTGGCATGGTCACTTGGTTTATAATCTAGTTTTGGATATTCTGTTTGGAAAAAATGACTAAGTCTAAGAAGCACTTGATAGGGTATAGTTACATAGTTTTGATTGGTAAGCACAGCATGTGATGAACTAACTCATGTGAGATTAGAGGAATGTTCTATGGGATGTAGAATACCTTTTTTAAAGTTCATTTTCATTTTTTATTTGACTAGAGAGAGTTACAACTTTTTGAAGTTATGCAAAGATAGTGCAGAAGTGAAACAAGACACATGAGTGGTCGCGATCTTCAAGGGAGTACAATGTGGAATCCAGAAGTGCTACTTTGGATTTGGATTAGGTTTTACTTTAATTTTTCTAATGTATGATCCTTGACTATGTATTTTCTATTTTATTAAGTGTTAGAAATGTTCTCTGATGTACTTGTGAGTCGATTGGAAGAGTTTTTGAGATTGAATATATATGTGAAGATGTTTTGAGATGAAAATATGTGTGTGGTATAGATAGATGCATTGTGATGTCAGAATCAGACAGATGATGTTGCAATCTATAACTAGGACTACTTAAGCATAGAATATGCTTGTACAATTCACCTTTTGATAAATTATTGTAAAGACAATTTTGTATTGTAAGAGCATTGAGCTCCTCGTATTACCCATAACAGAGTTTCTATCCTTTAATAGGGATTTATACTAAATGTAGTATTCAGCTCCTAACAATGCTAGGTCTCCTAATAGGGACACCATACTCTTAGTGCATTATTTTTAGGTATCACCCCTGCCGAGGTTTTCCCTTGTCCAAGGTTTCCTCATGACGCAAGGAGAGATATGGACAACTAGGGCCAAGGGCACTCCTGACTATCCAAACCAACTTTCAGAACAATTCAAAAGAAAAAAAATAGAAAGGGGAGAAAGAAAGTAGAATATTCTTATTATTTAATCAAACATTATACATTTTGGGATGTAAGGCCTTCCTGGTTTCGGCCATATACATTCAGATCTTTATTTAATAATATTCATACATGTAAGGTCATAGACTTGCGATCTGAATCTTCTATCTTTTCTCTATCCAACACTGCCTCCCAGAACTACCCCAAATCTAAGAACATAAACTAAATATATACAAGAGATCACAAAGTAGGTCAGCACCAAAGACCCTAAAGATCCAACATAGGAAACAATAAAGACCCAGATTTAGATCCACACGCATCCCAATGAGAGAACCCAACATTAATTATGCTATGGAAATTAAATGCATACATTGGCTAGACAATCCAATGTCAAGAAACCAATTCGGTGAGAAAGACTACTGATCATAGATATCAGTCTGTGAAAACCACCGAGCATCCAAGAATAACCACCAAGATGTTGTTAGTGAAACTAGTCAAAATAATTAAATGAGCCTGAGCGGCAAAACAACAAACCATCAACTGACCAACCAAAAGCAGTTACCGAGAAGTCTCAAACAAGATACTGAAATAAAACAAACATTTTTTGGGTTGAGACAAGATTTCCAAGAACCCAAGATGCTCCTGCATCACCTCATTAACAAATCGTGGTGTTATGAATTGCTTACTTTATGTGTTTTTTCTTCTTATTTCAGTAATTGCATGGTTAACTTTGAAATTTTTAAATTTAGTATTGAAGTGTTGTAATACTAATTCACCCCACCCTCCCCTCAATATTACTTAATCCTAACAATTGGTATTAGAGCTTGTGGCCCTTGGAGAGAAAGCCTAAAATTTTGAGGGAGATCTAGATGGATTCAAGTAGTTTGGAGGAAAATATTGAGGCAACACTTGAAGACCTTGATAAGAAAAAAAACTTAAAATGTTGAATTAAAATTCAAACTAAGAATATCTAAGGGTTTCATAAAGAATCTTAAATAATAGCTTGAAATTTCCAGGAACCAAAGGTAGGATCTTATATAAAAGATGCAAGAGGAATCTGAAAATTATCTGATCAATCAGCTTGAACAAGAAAAAAGGATGCATTAAAATAGAAACATGAAGCTAATTCTATTCATATGGCTAAAGAAATCCAATAAGAGAGATATATAAATACCAGACTTGAAGAGATCTTGAAGAATGCAAATTAGATGGGAAAGATGTAGTTTGAACTTGATGACTATAGAATCAAGTATCAGGAGTTACAGAAATATAACCACATCACTAAAGGAAAACTTGGTGAGGAAAAGAATCACGTTGAAAAAATTCATGTGAGGAGTGACAAGATTCATGAATAAAGGGAAAGACAAAAACCTAAAGGTGACATGACAGGAGTTGGTTTTGAAAAAGAAGATTTCTCTAAATCTCAAGAAAGAGAGTCTAAAGGTAAAACATTGGAGATACCTAATCAAAAATAAAATCATATACAACAATAGTAACCTAGAGATAATATCAAACCTTTCATAGGAAGATGTTTTGGATGTAACAAAGTTTGTCACATGAAGAGGGACTACAAAGGTAAGACTCCTTATAGGTCATTTTCTGGTTATTGTTTCAATTACTATGAATATGGACACAAGAAGGCAAAATGTAGGAAACCTAATCTATCCAGCACAAGACAAGATTGCATTAGAGAGGAAAGTGCAACTAAGATTACATGTCACAAGTGCAACTAGGAACATTTCAAGAAACTAAAAGTTATAGTCTAATTAGAATATGTTGGCAAGTTGATTCCCAGAGAGTACATGACTTATTTTGTGTTGTCATTATGGAAACAAAGTCATATGAAGTTTTGTCAAGTAACCTTGAAAATAAAAGTGACTAAGTATAGAAAATAGGGTAGATAGAGTTATGCAGTGATCAACACACTAGCGCACATGTGAGCGATCGAATAAAGGTATGCGCGTTCATATATAAGTTCTATGATATGTGTACATACTACATCCAGACATGCATGGTACAGAATGACAGTACAGATAAGTTACAGCAAGAATAGTACTACTCCAGTTTAGAAGATAGAGCATGGAGCTGACTTAGGTTTTTCGATCAGCGTATAATATTTTATTGTGTAAAGGCCAAGCCCCTATGATAGTATGTTTATAATCATGTCTTAATCATTTTTATAAACACGCTTAATCCAATTTTTTTGGAAGTGCTTTGTATTATGTTTTTGGGCCGACTATGGTCTTGTTTTGGGTCGCATCTATTCAGGCATGAACATATATATATATGTAATGATAAGTTGTATTAGAAATGTAGAAAAAAAAATACAGAGAAGAGATACAGAAGGATAGTATATAGATACCAGAATGAGATAGAGCTCTTTAAGAGAGTAAGAGCATCAGTGCATAAATGGAATTGATCAGACATTTGTGTCATATACATCAGTTCACTTTTGGATATAGTGTATATCTATTCTCAGGAGCTTGTAGCCTTCTTACTATTGAGCAGTGTGCTCTTGGATAGTGAGTCCACCCCCCTAACATGGTTTTTTGTAAAGACTCCTAATAGGTTCATTGTACTTACATTGTAAAGAATGATCCTAACGGGCAAAGGAACCTTAACAAGTTCATTATACTAGTGCAATCATTTGTGGGTACTAATTCCCACCGGGGTTTTCCTCTGATCAAGGTTTCCCCATAAACATATCTTGTGTTATGTTTTATGGTTTTATGCTTCATATATTGTTTATTTGATTTAAGATTCAAATTGTTGAATTAGAATAAATAGTGAAACACTGATTCACNAAACACTGATTCCCCCCCCCCCCCCCCCTCTCAGTATTTCCAACAATTGGTATCAGAGTGGTGGTCCTCTAAAAGAAAGTTTAACCACTTGAGGAGATCATGGATTCAGCAGAAGTAAAACATATGAAAAATAATATTGAAGCAGCCCTTGAAGATCTTGACAGGTCTAAGAAAGAGAATGAGGAACTTAAACTTAAAGTTGATGTCTCACAAATGCTTATCAAAAAGTTAAGAAAGGATTTGAAAGATTTCTCTAATAATGATTTGGGAAAAATGGTTAAAAAGATTAATGAAGAAAACATGTCCTTAAAAGATAAGATTGAAGATTTGGATGATCAGCTAATTGATAGCCTAACAACTATTTCAGAGAAGACCAAAGAAAGAAAATGGTTGGATGAAGAACTCAAGCAAGAAAATATGAAAATCTTGGAGTTAGAAAACATCAAGAATAAGATTGAATCTGAACTATTAGAAGCAAAGATAAGATTGAAAAATTTCACACAAGTTCTGATCTAATCCAATCACAACTATATGCACAGAAGCTAAAAGGTGATACTACTGGTGTTGGTTACAGTGTGGCACAAAATGAGATCAATTCATTGCAAGAAAGAAAGAAATCTCAAGCAAACTCTTCAGAAGTAAAGAAATTTGAGAATCTTGAAGAGGCTAAAGAAGAACCACCTAAGGATGAACATAAGACAATCAACCCTACTTGCTATTCATGTAACAACCATGGATACTTGGCAAGAGAATGTAAGGAGGTAAGACCTTTCAATGGTTACTGTTACTCCTGTAATAAATTTGGTCAAAGGGCTATACATTGTAGAACAAGAAAAAGAAATCAGTCACAACAGAATCAGAGAAATCCACCTTAAAGAAACTTTTAGAACATTACATGTCAGATATGTAATTGTAATGGACACTTAAACAAATACTGCAGCATGATGAAGAATAACATTAGACCTCCTATCATTTTTCACTCATGTAACAAAGTTGGACATATCTCTAGGTTTTGCAGGTCTAGAGAACAAAGACAAGAGAATCCTAAGATGTCACTATTTGAAGAATCAAGAGAAGTTATGTTTGTACAAGCTAAAGAAGATTTAGATAAAATTTGGGTTGAAGTAAAGAAGGATAATGAAGAAAAAAAGGTAGCAGATGCATCCTTAATGGACGCACCTTCTACTTCTAGTTAAGTGGACCATCTTGGTCTTAGGGGGAACTATTCTAGTTGTAGACCCCTATGTGGTAGGTATACTCACCTCTGAGTATGCACCCTTGGATTCATATCAGTGATTTAAATATAAGGAAGTATGCATGTACACATGGTATATACTTCACTCTGAGAAAATTTTGAAACTCCCAGTAAAAGAGAGTACAACATCAAGCATAAATTGCAAAAAAAATTATATAAGGCAGTGGAAAGGTTGATTATTCTGATTGTTTATAGTTGAGATTGTAAAATTCGCAGAGCACAGGAGCACTAAGCATAAAATCATTCAAGTTTATCGATCTGATCAGTTGGTGAACGGATTGTAAGTTGAAATGGAACCCTAGCAATCATGTCATTTCAATTTGCTGTGAAACCCTATTTAAACAAGAAACAAATAATAATGGTGACTCTAGTTCTATTTGACATTGCTGAAAGGAAAAGATTTGTGTTTAAAAACCACCCCTTCAAGTCTATACTAGATGATATGGAAAGAGCTTTCTCCAAGACTCTGTTAGGAGTCGTTCATGTAGAAGGCATTCACGTGTACATGTATTGTAAGAAGGAAATGGTTGGAGACAATAGTATAACCACTCTCATGGCTTCAATGATGAAACCTGGCTATTCATTCAAGGATGAATACATGCACCTCACTAATAACCCTATCTTTGAGTATTCAAATGCACACGAGTTCTACGAGCCAGAATGGGTCAAAATCCTATTAAGTAGGATACATGATGATCTTTATTCTATTGGTTAAGTTCACGTTCGTATTACTATAGACCTAATCCATGACATGACTGGACTTCCTAAGACTGGACCAGTTCTTCCAATTGGTAAGGATGTTAAGAAGCAGGTTGAGCAAGCATGCTTATCCATGAGTGATAGGTTCGGTATGACAGTTGATCCCATCAAGGAAGATGACATATAACTGGTAACTATGATACTAGGGTATAAATTCCAGTATGCAAGTAGACTAAATAGTGTTTCTGCAGCTACTATCCTGGCAGCAGTAAAAATGGTGAAGGAGAATACTCAGTATAATCTATGTGAGATATTGCATACTCATTTGATTGACAACATTCGAGCTATTAAGCATGACAAGAGTAAGATATTTAGGTTTGTCTCTTTGATCATCTATCTGTACTTTCACATTATGGGTAAAGTTGCCAATCTTTAGCTAGATAGAAGTAAACCTACTATGTATCAATTTTCACTTAAGACTACATCAGAGAGTAGTGTTAAGGATTCCATGGATATAGAGATAAAAACATTCAGGATCAAAATGCAGAAGAGGTTCAAATTATTTGAGAAGATAGTTAAGAAGTATAAGGACACCATATGTTTCATGGTAGAAACTGATTACACTTGCATGGAGGCAGTTGAGCCTAGAACAAAGTGGATTCATCCACTTGGATATGAAGTTGAAGAACAAGTTTTGGAAGGATATGCACAATTTATCTTATCTACACCTAAGGACCCTAATGAACCTAGATGGGGTACTTATAGAGAAAATACAAATCAAGTTGATTATGTCTTATACAGTGCTGACAACAAAAGGAAGGCACCTAGGATTACATCGAATATCTTAAAAGTTCATGGTGTGACTCAAGAAGATCTTGATAAAGATAGGGAAGCCAAATTAGCAAAAGAACTTGAGCAGATCCCTGCTAAAGTCAAAATAGAGAAGCTTGATGATACATAGAAGAAGAAGAAGAAACTTGATGAGAGTACATTTGCGCCATCCACCACCATCAATCTGGAAACCTCACCACCTTTTGTACCTAGAAAGATGACAAGGAAGAGGAAGGAAGTTCCTACTAGTCACCCATCCTCAAGGACTACTCGAAGAAAGGTAAAGAACACTCAAGTACCTCCAAAGATAGGATTCAGACCTAGTCTGACAATCTTAAAGAATAGAATTGTTAATGAAGGTAGACTAGACTCTCTTGCAAAAGTATATGACAAGTATCAAGAGATAGAAAAATCAGAAATCCATTCAATGATCATCTCTCATATGATTAAGTTCAAAAATTTAGTATTAGAACTCAAGACAGTCATACCTGATAAAATATAGAACATATTGGACTTACTGAAGATACAAGCCATAGATGAAGACTTAAGGATTAGGGAAGAAACCATGGATAATCTTATCCCTATCTGTTCTTTTGATGAAAAGAAAATTTTGTTAGATTTGGTGAAACCTCATCTCAGAACAAAGACAAGAAATCTTCATATTATGATAAAGGAGTATGAGTTAATTGAAAAGGAGATAGAGAAAGCATTTGAATAGGTGTTCTTAGACAAACATATGTATCCATCATTGACACCCATAGAAAAAGTGACTCCAGTCCCTCCAGAATAGAGCAAAGAATATGAGATTCCAAATGCACCTATGACAGGTCCATAGGATTCAACACCCAAGGTTACATCACCTCCTGACACAGAAAAAGATTCAGCAGATACTATTGTGATTGATGATGTCAAGATATCCATGACAACTTCTGACATTGACATTAAAAATTTTGAAAATGCATTTATCAGTACTACAGATATAGATAAGGTATGCACAGAAAACAACTCCCCACAACAAGATGAAGCTCTAAACAAAGACACAATAGATGTGAGTAATGAGGAAGACAATCAATCTAATGAGCCACCAGTTATGGAGATTCCTGTGAAGAGTGAATATGTGGATGCCAGTCAGAATATCACACTTACCCCTCAAACCATCATTATTGTCAAGCTTGACCCCTGAAGCAGTAATGTTAGATACTTGGGAAGAAGAAGATTTGATATAAATTAGTGTGCTGGCAATGGAGAAGGAAAAAGAGAAACAAGTCATGAGAAACCCTCTCTTTTTGGAGACAACAAACATTCTGAATGATCTAGTGCCAGCAGACAAGAAAATGGCTAAGATTTAGTCTGTTGATGATGTTGACAGCATCTTCACAAGTTTCAAAACATATTTCACAAGTTTAGTAGACTCTGCTACTAAAATTGTAGAAAATGAGTACAAGAAGGAAAGGCTGATTGAATTGACAAAGAATTTCACTTTAGATCTGAACTCATTAAAGATTGGTCTAGCAATCCTAAAGGAACTAGCAGCTAAAGGCCAAAAGGTAATAGCAAATTACATGGATAGAAGTAAATTCACTTCTGAATTTATCAAGAAGATTGAGGAAGCAGATATTTTAGTTGAAGGTGAAAATAATGCAGTTGAAACATCTACACAAGAAATAAATGTATGCAATAATATCTATCAAGGTCAGTTGCACAAGATTGAAAAGGAAAAGTTGGAGATCAACAATATAAGAATCAGGCAGACCCAACTAAGAAATGCACTAGCGCCCTCTCTAGCAGTCTTAAATGAGAACATCAAACAGATAGATACTACAATTGCTACATATGATTAGGTTCCATGCACAGATTTGAAAAAAATGGAGAAGCTCACATATGCCTTATGTGCCCATCTCCAAACTATAAATGCATTAAAGGCATTCTGGCAGCAGGAGATCAAGAGTCTATAGATCACATATCCAAATGTCTATGCAGAGTAAGGTACTCAAAGACTTACTATTTTGACACCTTTTTCATTAATGTCAAAGGGGGAGTAATGTATATAAGAAGAATGTATATATATGGGAGTAGTGTATATATAAAAGAGGAAGATATGCAGTTTTTGGTGTTAGTCAATTTTGAGTAACTTGACCATATTCCTTTTTTGTCATTAATGACAAAGGGGGAGATTGTTGGCAAGTTGACTCCCAGAGAGTACATGAATTATTTTGTGTTGCCATTATGGCAACAAAGTCATATGAAGTTTTGTCAAGTAACCTTGAAAATAAAAGTGACTAAGTATAGAAAATAGGGTAGACAGAGTTATGCAGTGATCAACACACCAGTGCATGTGCGAGCGATGGAATCAGGGTATGCCCGTTCATATATAAGTTCTATGATATGCGTACATACTAAATCCAGACATGCATGATATAGAATGACAGTACAGATAAGTTAAAGCAAGAACAGTACTACTGTAGTTCAGAAGACAGAGAATGGAGCCGACTTAGGTTTTTGGGTCAGCGTACAATATTTTATTGTGTAAAGGCCAAGCGCCTATGATATTATGTTTGTAATCATGTCTTAATCATTTTTGTAAACATGCTTAAGCCAATTTGTTTGGAAGCGTTGTGTATTATTTTTTTGGGCCGACTATGGTCTGGTTTTTGGTCGCGTCTATTCAGGCATGAACATATATATGTAATGATAAGTTATATTAGAAATGTAGAAGAAGAAAAACAAAGAAGAGATACAGAAGGAAAGTATACAAATAGCAGAATGAGATAGAGCTCTTTAAGAGTGTAAGAGCATCAGTGCATAAATCAAACTGATCAGACATTTGTGTCATATACAACAGTTCACTTTTGGATATGGTGTATATCTATTCTCAAGAGGTTGTAGCCTTCTTACTATTGAGAAGTGTGCTCTTGGACAGTGAGTTCACACCCCTAATAGGGTTTTTTTAAAGACTCCTAACAAGGTCATTGTACTTGCATTGTAAAGACTGCTCCTAATAGTGCAAAGGAACCTTAACAAGTTCATTATACTAGTGCAATCATTTGTGGGTACTAATTCCCACCGGGGTTTTCCTCTGATCAAGGTTTCCCCATAAACATATCTTGTGTTATGTGTTATGGTTTTATTCTTCATATATTTTTTATTTGATTTAAGATTCAAATTGTTGAATTAGAATAAATAGTGAAACACTGATTCACCCCCCCCCCTTCTTAGTGTTTCCAACAGAATAGATCATCCCCTACATGCTATAAATGTAACATTCAAGGATACATAATGAATTTTTGTAAGTATAATAGAGTTGTAAGAAACAAAACACCTCCACATATTTTTTTAAAGAAAAAATTTGATGATGTTGGAAAGATCTTGGATGAGTATATGTCAACCAACTGATGGTAATGGTGATGAAGACCGATTTCAAAAGAATACAAGCAAGTAGAATGGTTAGATCACTTGTTAGCGTTAGATAACTGAGAAGGGGGGCGAATCAGTTAGTCTAGTTATCATAAAGTCCCAAATAATCCCATATGTATATAAAAACAATTTCAAACATATAAATCAACTCGGTGAAATATAAACTATAATCCCAAATTCAATTATCGAGTAGCAGTAAAACAAATACTGTGATTACTGATCAATGCAGATAAAGTAATGTGTAAAGAAAAATAACAATCCAACACATCCATACACATTAACACAAATATTTTTAACATGGAAGCCCTACTAAGGGAAAAAAACACCTGGGACAGGTAACCCAAAATAATTCACTCTTCTGAAGTGAGCTCGGTGAAGAACCAACCTTGTTAAATGTTACAATGCACACTATTAGGTGTGACCTGGTTAGAGGATTTATCACTAATACTTATCCCTTAACCAATCATTCACTATGGGTTCAAAAAGAAAACAATCAACGTTCATAGAATGTCATAATAAAAATATTGTTAAACCCCACTCATTTAAGAGATTTATCTATAACAATGGTTAAACTGATACAGTAATGATCTGATACAAATACAACTCTATTTGTAGATTTTCAGATCTATGCTAAGTACAATAATACCTCTAATCAATAATCACTTCAGTTCCTCTGATTCTTCATACTTTGTTCTGCTTGATAAATTCCCTATCTCTGTTGCTCAGTGTTGTCTGCAGAAATGCTCAGTTTTTTCTTCAACCAGTTTGATCATTCATGCATGAAATTAATCTCTTCATAAATATGTGTGTGCTTCTTGATTCATAATGAATCTCATGTTTCTTACATATACATGATAGACCGTTTAATCTCCATCCTTAGATTTTGCCGCTTAATCTCCATTGTTGATTTTTCCACTTAAACCTTCCTTGGTAGTTGTGTCAAAAACATGTTTCAATCTCCTTCGTCCAATCATCTTGAGTTTTAATAGTCATTTGATCAACATTAAAAACATTATCAATTACCTCAAAATCATAAACAAATGCTAATTCATCATTTTATTTGGCCTTCGGTTTATTCACTTGGTTAATACAGTGATGCGTCATTGATACCTAGCTCGATTGACACTAAACTTGGTATACACTATATTTTCTCCGTGTCCACTATTATGACTTGGTGTATATAGAATTCTTCAATTACCGACCACATAAACTTTGCTTGTTCCAATTCTTCAATCTGTAATAGATTTTTGTTACCATGATGATAATCAAAACAAGTTGACAACAATGATAATACAATTGTTAGAAATGAGATGAGTAACTAAGATGGGAGGGGTGAATCAGTTACTAAAAAACAAATCCCTTGTCCCTTAGATGTCTTAAACAATATATCATTGTCACTCGGTCAATTAAGATATTATAATGTAACTCAGGTAACAAAGAAATCTTTATAATATCCAAAGCAATTATAGTTTAGTGATTAAGTGCAAAAATATAAAGCATGAAACAAATAACATATACACAAGTGACACCAAGATTTAACATGGAAACCCAATATGGGAAAAACCACCAATGTAACTAGTTACTAATTTTCACTCTTCTAAAATGAGCCTTGTTATGATGACATGTAACTGATTAAATGTTTGAAGATGTTGAATTGATGATCATGCAAGACATTAATTTAGTTAATGGATTGTATTGTCATTGATGTCAACTTGATGTAATCTGTAAGGTCATAGAAACAATGCAAAAGACTCCAAAGAACTGATGGACAAAGTCTATGCTATCAGTAATGCATACAAGTCATGTATTCACGAAGTGACTATCAACACCAATGGAGTGCACACCGATGGATAGAAGAAAGAAGCAAAGTCACAGTGACACCGACGAGAAAATTAACAACAATACTGACGAGCAAAGACACAGAGGAATCCTGACAAGCCAAACTGACAGAGTACCCTGATGGACATACTTAGTGTTCCCCGATGGATAAATTCAAATATGGAGATCCCAATGACAATAGGAGTCACACCGATGGAACTATCAGTTATCACAATGACAACTAGAGCCACACCGACGGAACTGTCAGTTATCACCGACAACTAACTGAAGAGTTGACCGATAGAACAGTGAGTTAAGGAAATGAAAAAATGATTATTTGTCAAGGAGCTAAAGAAGAAATTAAATAAGGGTTATCATATTTTTAATCAATATGATGAATCTGAGGTTATGTGATTGATTTAAAACTAATTTATACAGTTGGCAAGAAGATAAGTGAGAGATAAATCAGGAGTTTGTTTTAAATCAAAGGCGAGAATTGTGGATCACGCCAAGAATCAAGAAAGCCAAGAAAGATGGAAATCATGTATTTATAAGAGACAAGCCTATTACACACTCAGGTGCGGGGTGAATATGAGAAGGATGATGCCAAAGGAAATCTGAAGGAGAAAGACATTCTTTATTCAATTCTGATGAACAAGCTAAGGGAAGAGCTAATTTTCACAGACACCGACAAATAGTGACATGGCATCAATAAGAAGAACAATGGAGCAAAGGTATAATTATTGTTTATACTGATTAGAGAAGTAATGTGCTTACAATAGATCTAAAAATATGCAATTGAAGTTGTATGTGAATAGATCATTGTGTTTCAGTTTAACCATTGAAGCATCCAAGCCTCTTAACAGAGCAGGACTTAACAGTCTTTTATAATTTAGGTATATCCCAATGGATTACCAAAACATTTGTCATGAAGATAGCATGAGTGCCTAATGTTGACTGACAGTCTAAGGAAGAGGTTGATCCAGTAAGGTAACAGTAGATATGCCAGATACCTATTGTTCCCAAAGAGAGGTTGATCAATATTGGTAGCATATACATGCCAGATATCAAGTGACAGACCAGCATTTAAGATCCTCTAACAAGGTCACACTTAATAGTGTGTTTGTAACCTTTAATAGGGTTGGCTCTTGACATGGCTCACTTCAGAAGAGTGAAAATTTGGGAAATCGGTCCCATTGGTTTTTCCCCTAACAGGGTTTCCATGTAAAAATTCCATGTGTTATGTGTGTATGATTCATTTCTTTATTTTTATGCTTCTTACATAGTTAACTCTAGATGATCGGTAATCTCCTAGCTATTTACTATGTTTCAGTAAATTAGTGACTGTTTGTCGGTAAATCTATAGTAGAAGTATTTACATGCATTACCAATGAGTAGAAGTTTGATTCAAGTATTTAATGACATACATCTCACAAGGGAAAAGATAACTAGAGTGATAGTTAGTGGTATAAGTTTTATGGGTTTATTTATTGGATAAATTTTGAGGCCACTGATTCACTCCCCCCCCCCTCTAAGTTATTACTAACAATTGGTATCAGAGCTTGTGTGCTTAGAAAGGAGTTTAACAGCTCAAGTCAAAGATCACAAGATGATGAATAGATGAGATGTGCCCAAGTTGAACACGGACAACTTTGCATCATGGAAAAGTAGGATAAGACTCCATTTATCAGGTATTGGTAATGATGTTACTCAATATCTAGATACTGAATATGTGCTACCTACAGGACCTCGTACTGTTGATCAGTTAAGAGAAAAATATGAACACAACTACATGATGATAGAGCTCACAACATCACTCTTTGATGATGAGTATGAAGATGTCAAGACATGCACAAATGCAAAGCAAGTATGGGACAAATTACAACTTGTGCATGGTGGTGACAAGAATGTTCTGAGAGACAAGGCTAAAAGCCTTAGAGGAAAGTTTGATGATCTCAAGATGAAAGAAGGTGAGAAAATATCTCAATATAGTACAAGGATCAAAGAATTATTCAATGCTATCTGAGGAGTTGGAGGTGTACTAGATGAGGATACAGTGGTAAGTAAAATTCTAAGAACCTTTCTGCCTACTTATGCTATTAGAGTTTCAGCCATTCAAGAAATGACAATAGTAGCTAACAACAATGTTACTCTAGATAGTTTAATTGGAAGACTGATTTCATTTGAGATGAATAACTTTGATAATAGTGTCTTACCAAACATAGAGTTTGCTTTCAAATCTTCTATGAGAATAAGTAGATCAAGTCACAAAAACATTATAAGTAGAGATAGTGAAAGTGAAAGTGAAGAAGAGGATCTTGATAAAATTGAAGCTCTCATGGAAAGAAGGATGCAGAAAGGAAGAGGTAAATACAAAGGTAAATTACCACTTATCCATTTTAATTGTAAAGAGATTGGACACTTTGCTGCTAGATGTCCAAACATGAGAAAATATGATAGGAGTAATGATAGATCACTTGAAAGAAGGTCTGACAGAGATGATTACAAAAGCTACTGATAGCCAGAAAGAAGAGATACTTGAGATTACAAGGACAAAGGGAAGAAGGCTAGTTACCTAGAAAATTGCAAAAATGATGAATCTGACACCGAATCAGAAGAAGACATCGAGATGGTATTTGTAGCCATGAAGGATGATTCAAATGAATATGAAGAAAGGTATGTAAAAGCTTCCCTCATATCTAAGGTTAGTAAAAGTGATACATGGATCATAGATAGTGGCTACACTCACCACATGACCGGTGATAAGGAAAATTTTAATACTTTTGAGTCTTATAATGGTGGTTCAGTTAGAATGGGTAATGATGCACCTTGTCTAGTTGAAGGTAAAGGAACAATAAAGTTGAACAACCTGATTAAATGTGAAAATTCTTACTGGGTTAGAGGACTGAATTATAATTTGTTAAGTGTTTCTCAGTTGAGCAATTCAGGTCACAGTGTAGCATTTGAGAACAAGCAAGAAAAAATCTATAATGAATCAGGAAAGCTAATTGCCTGCGGTGAGCAGACAAGAGGCAATCTATTCTATCTCAATGATACAGACACTACTTGTTTTATTTCTAGAAAACAAAGACATGTGATTATGGCACAAAATATTGTGTCATGTGAACTTTGACAACATGATAAAGATAATCAGAAAAGTAAATGTTAGAGGCTTACCGACGATGACTAAGCCAGACAACATCATTTGCAAAAATTGTTAAAAAGGTAAGATGACTAAGTCTAGTTTCAAGACAAAAATCCATACATCTGATGACATTCTAGAATTAGTCTATGGAGATAGATATTTCATTCTCTTTATTGATGATTTTTCTAGAATGATGACAGTTATGTTTTTGAAGTAGAAATCAAAAGCATTTAAGATGTTTAAATGGTACAAAGAATTGGTTGAAAAACAAAGTGGTAAGCATCTAAAATTATTAAGATCAGACAGAGGAGGTGAGTTTTCTTCAGAAGAATTCACTAACTATTGCAATGAGCATGGTATCAAAAGATAGGTCTCTACACCGAGAACACCAAAGAAAAATGGAATTGCTAAAAGAAGGAACAGATCTATAGTTGATTGTCCAAGAATGTTGATGATAGAGAAGGACATCACCCAAATATTCTAGAGGGAAGTTTTTAGTACTGTTGTTTATACATTGAACAGGGTATAATTGAAGAAGGACACCAAGAATACACCCCATGAGCTCTGGTATGGTCGCAAACCCAGTATATGTTACTTCAAAATCTTTGGTAGTCAATGTTATATCTTAAAAGATGATAGAAATGGAAAAATTGGCTGCAAAGGTGATGAAGGTATCTTCTTAGGGTATTCCACCAAAAGCAAGGCTTATAAATGTCTGAATAAAGCCTCTAACAAAATTGTTGAAAGTGCAAATGTAAGGATTGATGATTTTGCAGTGAAGAAAGAAAAGGAAAGCACTAAAGAACCAGAGGACTACAACATGTTTGAATACATTAAACCTAACACTCTACCCAACATAAATTAGAGAGCTCTTGAGAAACAAATCAATGCAACTGATGGTCAAGATGAAAATACCGACGAAAATACCGACGATCAAGATAATTCTCAAAATAATGTGCAAAGTGATGAAGATCAGAATGAAGGACAAGATGATGATCAGAAAGAGAGACATAGGACTGTACCTATGCTTGCAAGATATGTTAGAAGGAGCCATCCACATAACCAAATCATTAGAGACAAAAAAGTTGGTATAAGAACAAGAAGTGAGTCTCTAAACACAAGATGTCTAATTTGTGAATTTGAGCCAAAATCAGTCAATGTTGCACTAGATAATGAAGAATGGATTAGTGCTATGAATGAAGATATTGAGAAGATTGAGAAAAATAAGACATGAACACTTGTATCGAGACCAGATGACAAAAATGTCATCGGTACAAAATGGATATTTAGGAATAAGATGAATGAGAATGGAGAAGTCACAAGGAATAAAGCAAGACTAGTATGCAAGGGGTATGCACAAGAGGAAGGAATTGACTATGGAGAAACCTTTGTACCCATTGCTAGGCTAGAAGGGGTAAGGATATTACTTGCTTATGTTTCTTATAAAGGATTCAAGGTATGCCAGATGGATGTCAAGTCAGCATCCCTAAATGAAATACTTGAAGAAGAGGTATACATTGAGCAACCAGAAGGGTTTGCTGATCCAGACAAGAGGAACATGGTATGTAAACTTCACAAAGACTTGTATGGATTGAAACAAGCACCCCGAGCCTAGTATGAAAGAATTCATTCCTATCTTAAAAGTATTGGATTTGTAAGGACTAGTGAAAACAATAATCTTTATTTGAAGGAAGATACTGATGATAACATTTTAATTGTTAAGATATTTGTTGATGATATCATATTTGGAGGCAATGACATGCTATGCAAATCATTTGTAGAAGAGATGAGCAAAGAATTTGAGATGTCTATATTTGGAGAGATCAAGTTCTTTCTTGGTCTACAAATCATTCAGCAAGATGAAGGTATTTTCATCACACAATCCAAGTACATCAAGAAAGTACTAAAAATATTCAAGATGGAAGAGTCCAAACCAATGGGAACACTGATGGAAACAAGATGCAAGATGACTAAGGAGGACAAGACACCAGAGGTAAATTAGACTATCTACAAATCTATGATTGGAAAACTCATGTATGTAGTTCATACTAGACCAGATATTGCACATGTAGTAGGAATAGTTCCAAGATTTTCTACTAATCCTAGGGAATCACATATGACTGTTGTGAAAAGAATCCTAAGATATCTGAAGAATACCAAGGATTATGTCTTATGGTATAGAAGAGAAGGTAAATTTGAACTTAAGGTCTTTACCGACGTTGATTGGACTAGAAACATTTATGACCAAAAGAGCACCACTAGAGGAGCATTCTTTATGGGTGACAGACTTGTCACATGGATCAGCAAGAAGCAAGGATGCATCTCTCAGTCTACTGTAGAAGAAGAGTATGTTACTGCTGCTATAAATTGTTCAAATATTGCATGGATCAAACAGTTACTGGAAGGTATACATTTAAAGATCTTAGAACCAGTGAATATCTATTGTGATAATACCAGTGCAATAAACATTTCCAAGAATCTAGTCATGCATGCTAAGACAAAGCATATTGCAATCAAGTATCATTATTTGAGACAACAAGTTCAAGAAAAGGAGGTAATAATTGAGTATGTTTAGTCAAAGGAACAATTAGCTGATATCTTCACCAAGCCACGACCCACGGATACATTTGAGTACTTGAGAGATAGACTAGGGCTCAGACCCTTGTCTATTGGTCAGTAAGATGATTAGAAAACTGCATGAGCTTGTATATTATCCGAATATCATTCATGTTGATACAAGCATGGAGATGAACTTCAAAGAAAAATCTATATAGTCAAGGTATTTATCTTCACCGAGCACCAGTATTATTTATTACCGATGGATAGGGAAATTCAAGGAATATATGATGATATAAATCAAGAATCATGAAAGTTTGAAGCTTTTGGCATTGCTGTCAAAGGGAGAGAATTATCTCATTATCATACAGAAAAAGGAAGAGATATCATATCCAAAGGGAGAGAATATTATCATCAAATTATAGACTATTCATCAAAGGGAAAGCATATGAAAAGGGAGAGAACATGATGAAAGGGAGAGCAAGCAACAAAGAAAGAAAGAGAAGAGAAGAGGAACAGTCAAGGCAAAACACATCAGAAAAAGAGAAACCAGATGATACATCTAATCAAGAGAAAGGATTAAAGATCAAAGACCGACACTCTGCAAGAAACAAATCTAAGCTATTTGAGCTTTCCGAGAGCCAGACATTTGTAATAGTTACATCATTAGTACAAGCTTGATGAAACTATATATTTCATATTTTATTAGTGATAGTATAGTATGATAATCTATTAGGTTTCCATCAATGGAAAAGGGAGAGATTGATGACATGTAACTAATTAAATGTTTGAATATGTTGAGTTGATGATCATGCAAGACATTAATTTAGTTAGTGGATTATATTATCATTGATGTCAACTTGATGTAATCTGTAAGGTCATGGAAACAATGCAAAAGACTCCAAAGAACTGATGGACAAAGTCTGTGCTATCATTAATGCATAAAATTCATGTATTCACTAAGTGACTATCAACACCGAAGAAGTGCACACCGATGGATAGAAGAAAAAAGCAAAGTCACAATAACACCGACGATCAAATGAACAACATTACCGATGAGAAAATAAATTGAGGAATCCCGACGAGCCAAACCGATGAAGTACCATCACAGACATAACTTAGTGTTCCCCAATGGATAAAGTCAAAGATAGAGATCCCAATGACAACTGGAGTCACACCGATGGAACTATCAATTATCCTGATGACAACTAGAGTCACACCGACAGAACTGTCAATTATCACCGAAAACAAACTAAAGAGTTGACCGACATAACAGTGAGTTAAGGAAATGACAAAATGATTAGCTGTCAAGGATCTAAAGAAGAACTTAACTAAGTGTTATCATTGTTTTAATCAAGATGATGAATCTGAGGTTATGTGATTGATTTAAAACTAATTTATATAGTTGGCAAGAAGATAAGTGAGAGATAAATCAGGAGTTTGTTTTAAATCAAAGGCGAGATTTGTGGATCACGCCAAGAATCAAGAAAGCCAAGAAAGGTGGAAATCATGTCTATATAAGAGACAAGCCTATTACACACTCAGGTGTGGGGTGAATATGAGAAGGAGGATGCCAAAGTAAATCTAAAGGAGAAAGACATTCTTTATTCAGTTCTGATCAACAAGCTAAGGGAAGAGCTAATTTCTGCAGACACCAATGAATAGTGACATGGCATTAATAAGAAGAACAATGGAGAAAAGTTATAATTATTTTTTATACTCATTAGAGAAGTAATGTGCTTACAATAGATCTGAAAATCTACAATTGAAGTTGTATGTGAATAGATCACTGTGTTTCAGTTTAAGCATTAAAGCATCCAAGCCTCTTAAGAGAGCAGGACTTAACAGTCTTCTATAATTGAGGTATATCCCAATGGATTACCAAAAATTTTTCATGAAGATAGCATGAGTACCCGATGCTTACTGGCAGTCTAAGGAAGAGGTTGATCCAGTAAGGTAGCACCAGATATGCCAGATACCTATTGTGCCTAGAGAGAGGTTGATCAATATTGGTAGTATATACATGCCAGATATCAAGTGACAAACTAGCATTTAAAATCCTATAACAAGGTCGCACTTAACAGTGTGTTTGTAACCTGTAACAGGGTTGTCTCTTAACAGGGCTCACTTCAGAAGAGTGAAAATTTCGGAGACCGGTCCCATTGGTTTTTCTCCTAATAGGGTTTCCACGTAAAAATTCCATGTGTTATGTGTGTATGATTCATTTCTTTACTGTTATGCTTCTTACATAGTTAAATTTGTATGATCGGTAATGTCCTAGCTATTTAATGTGTTTTGGTAAATCTACAATAGAAGGATTTACATGCATTACCTATGAGTAGAAGTTTGATTCAAGTATTTAACGACATACATCTCACAAGGGCAAAGATAAATAGAGTGATAGTTAGTGGTATAAGTTTTATGGGTTCATTTATTGGATAAATTTGTATGCCACTAATTCACCCCCCCCCCCCCTTCAGTTATTACTGACAAGGAGCCAANTGCCACTAATTCCCCCCCCCCCCCCCTTCAGTTATTACTGACAAGGAGCCAACCCTATTAAAGGTTACAAAACACATTGTTAGGTGTGACCTTGTTAAAAGATTTAAATCACCCTGTAAGGAGTGACCTTGTTAGAGTTATTCAAACACTTCAATATAGAAATACTACCTTGTGAGAGGATTTACAAAAATACTGTTAAGTCTACTCTGTTAAGAGATTTTATATCATTGCTACAATTGTTAGAAAGTAACAATGAATTGACCTGTATGTGTAAGCAATTTTCTTTGCTAATTCAGATCTATATTCTGGTTATAACTAGATCCTCACTGATCAAATATTCTATTGCAGCTCTGAGTGTTCTATCCTCAATATGAATCTCATCTGATTTCGCCTTCACTCTTCATATCACACGTTTTTTCAACTTTCTTACTTTTCACACTTGCACACATTCAATCCGAACTTGACCTTTCCTATATATGATAAGCCCTGTCAAGTCAGCTTGAATATAATTCTAAATAAATAATAAAACATAATTTAGTTAGCCTCATATAACCAATTAAATTTAAAATGTAAACCATTGTTAGTCAGCTGACACTAAATATTCAACTCTGTTAACATTGTGTTTCTTCAATTCCTGACCATGACTGAAATGCCCGAGTGACTCGGTCAACATATAACATCTTTAATACTTGACTGGTCTTAGTCAACACTGAAAAACCCTTGCCATTCACTAATTGTGATCGGTCTAGATGTAGACATTTGTGTAACATCACTACATAAGTGTATATACATGTGTAACATCAATGAAAATACATAATTGAATAATTATCTTCAACAATCTCCCTCTTTGGCATTGATGGAAACACAACATGTCATAATATAAAGAATTGTAGAGCAACAAAAAACTTTCTTTATTGTCTTTAGCTTCATTCTGGTTCTCATCCAAAAACTCCCTCTTTCATCAAACTCTATATCTGATAAGATTTCTCCCTCTGACATCAAACTCTCCCTCTTTTTGTTATGATCATTAATCAAATATCCCTCTTTATCTTCTTTTGTATTCTTCCTCTTTATCATCTTGTGTATTATATCAAACTCTCCCTCTTTGACAACAGATGCCAAAGACTCCACAAATACTAATATCAATACCAATAATCAATACTATTTCTCTTTGAAGTTGTAATGTACCTGAATGTACTAATTCATCTATAATAGGTTCTGATGTATCTGCATCAACTAATAGATCTTCACTGTGGCTCAGCTTGATGCATCACTAAACTATGTTTTAGTGAGCTTCAGTTAGGGGAAGCACGCATAGCTTTCCTCTAAGATACAAAAAATGCATCCTTAGATAAAGGTTTGGTGAATATGTCTGTAACTTGTTCTTTAGTACTCACATATTCCAACCTTACTTCTTTTTCTTGTACCAATTCCCTCAAGAAATGATACTTTATTGCTATATGCTTGGTTTTGATATGCATCACATGATTCTTTGAAATGTTAATGGCACTAGTGTTGTCACGGTAGATAACAACTAGTTCTTTCACTTTTTCCTTCATTCCTGACAACAACTGCATGAACCATATGATGTTTGAATAATTCACTGCTACAACAACATACTTTGCCTCTACTGTGGACTGAGAGATACAATTGTGTATCTTGCTAGTCAAAGACACTAACATCTTTCCAAGAAATAATGATCCACCACAGGTCCTCTTCCTATCATCAACACTTCCAGCCCAATCAACATCATTGAATATCTTCAAATCAAAGTTTCCTCCTTTATTATACCATAATCCATAGTCTTTAGTACCTTTCAGATATCTCAAAATTCTTTTGATAGCCATTAGGTTATTCTCTCTAGGATTAGCTGAAAATATTGCAACAATACCAACTGTGAATGTAATATCAGCTCTGGTGTGAACAACATATTGCAATTTTCCAATCATGGATCTGTAGTTGGTTTGATCTACCTCTTTTGAATCATCATCCTTAGATAAATTTTGTCCAGTGCACATAGGTATTCCAACTGGGTTGGAATCTTCCATTCCAAATTTCTTGAGTATCTCTTTGATATATTTTGACTGAGTAATGTAGATATCATCCTTCATTTGATGAACTTGTAAGCCAACAAAGAATTTTATTTCACCAAACATAGACATCTCAAATTCTTTACTCATAGATACAGAGAATGCTTTACATAAGTCATCATATCCAGTGAATAATATGTCATCAACAAATATCTCTACTAGCAATATTTTGTTATGAGGTTCTTCTTCGATGTACAATGTAACGCCCCGCCATGGAACCTAGGAGAAGTTAACCTAAAACATAATACTAAAATTATAGAAATATTTTTTTTAAGAGTTTACAATTGATAAAGAATAACAATGCGGAAGCAATATAACATAAGACATTTCATGCTCATAAATGCAACTCATTTACAGATTACAAATCCTGAGGGTTCCATGACGTAGAATTAGGTAAGTTAACTAATATACTAAATACAATGAAAAATACACAATCTTCATATAATACGAATGAATAATCAACATCATCTTTTCATAAATGAAACCTAGATACAACTAATACCATAAGGTATACATAATGAACCAACATCCACTACACAAGTTGCAGGGCATGTGAAAAACTCAATATAAATTACAATACAATATCCCAAAATATCACAACTGATACAATGATACAAGTAAACAACATAAGAAAGATAAGAGAAAGTCTTCGACAATGAAGAACAAGAAGGTACAACTGCAACAAGGATCATCCTAGCATAAAGTCACGAATGTCGGATCTCAATGGTAATAAGAATCACTACCACCCAACCTCGTGGAACCAAAGTTCCACTCCCACCATGCTGAGAAGATAAAAATGGGCCCACACACGGGAAACAACCAAACAAGCAAGACTAAAGCAAAGGTACACCTGATAAAGGGTAATAAGAGGATACCAAGGTTTAAAGTATAAAGATCAAGAGACAAAGCAAGTGTACCAAATACTCACGTAGGAACCTAAAACACATATAGGGAAGTGTCATCACATAAGTCCACCCTTGAGTTACCCTAGTAGCCCAACTGGCCCTGGCCCCCAAGTGACTCTATGTGGCTCAGTAATCCTTTCCTACAGACAAAGATTCTAATCATGAAGACCTCAAACAAGCATCCTCTCTCACTCCCATCCTAGCTTGTACTAGCACTCAAGGCATGGGCGAGGCACATATTTATCTTATTAATGTCTCTCTCAAATAATTTCATTAAGTTATCACTTATTAAGTCAACTTACAATGAGTTACCCTAGTAGCCTCTTAGGGCCCTGGCCCCCATTGCAAGCCACTTCCCCTTTACACTCCTAGATATCCTACCCTAATGCTCCCAGCCACAGGACCAAAAGAAGACAAAGCCTAAACCATAAAAGACTTCTCGAAATGCATTAAGTCATGAAATTCACTATGCAAATACTAGAGCATACAAAGAACAAAACATCCTATACAAGGATCAAACTGTCCATCCCATACTGGACATCTCAACAAAACCCATACCAATACTCATATACATCACAAGATCATGAACCATCAAAACATCAATATAATTCCTATCTCCAAACACTGAGTAGCATAATCCACAAGGATCAGCATTTAGAACACAAAACCACTATAACAGTAGAAACAAGGTGACCAAGATAATTAGGATTCAACACAATAGTGGTCGTCACCTTTTTTTATGCTCAGACATCATAATGGATGAGAACTAAAAAAAACACATGACCCCACTCAAATACACACAACAATATAGGAACCGATCATGACATAAGAAAAGGTTATGAATAATTCTATAGAAACACCCAAAGAGTAACAAGTATATAAATCATAAATTAAGCTTTACTATAATATTTACTTTAAAAATCCTAAATTAATTTTAGGAACTACATAAATATAAATTTATGATTACATACTCGATTTGATTGAAAAAAAAAACTAATTAAGAATAAATAATTTAGATATAAAAATACACTAGTTAAAATTCACATCTAAGTCAATATATATTTCACGAGGAAATATGGACTTATAAAAAGAGTCTATATAAAAAAATGAATTAAAAGAACTATTTATATCTAATAAAATTTTAAATAAAAAGAACATTAATAAAATGTAAATTAAAAGATCTATTTATTTTATTAATAATACTAATAATAAAACATTGAAATAAATAAATTAATTTTAGAAGTTAGTTAATTAAATTTAAAAGAGAAAAACATTGAATAAATAAAAGCATTTATTTATATTAAAACATCAAATAATTTATGGGGAACCAAGTGGCCCCACCTCCCACCTATCTTTTCCCAACACATACTTTAAACAAATATAATAATAATAATAATAATAATAACTAAATCAAAATGAAACAATTAATAAAACAACACATAGTTTATGGTTGGTCGCTTCCCGACCCTCCTGTCAATCCCACTAAGGCGTGGGGATCGGATGATAAAGATCCTCCACCTTCTGCTACTGCTCTTGCTGCCTAATGGCTTTATGTTTTTTTGATGAATAGTTT
>MU225098.1:533716-549377 GCA_018584345.1 Thuja plicata
ACACCATAGCCTGCCAATTTGCAATAGGATTTTTACCTTCTCTTTCTCTTTCTTCTTGGATGAATTTCCACCAAGTTAAGGCTGCTCCTCTCAATCTAGACTTAGCAACTTTCAATTTCTGTGCTTCGGTCACTCCTTCACAATCAAAATGATTCTCCATTCCTTCAATCCATTCCATTACCAGTTCAGAATCCATTTTTCCAGCAAGTACTGGTACTCCATCCAATGCCTTTCCACCTAGAGCCTTTATAGCCTTCAAGAATGGTTCTTCTGGCATAGGAGGATCTGGTTCTGGTATAACATCCTCCTCTGCAACAACTTTTCCTTTATTGGAACTCTCTGCTTCTCCAGTCACTTTATCAACAATATCCTCTAGTTTTTTTCTCATCAACTCTAGAGTTTCTTCAAGGATTCTATTTCTCTCCTTCTACTCATTCACCTCTTTAGCCAACTCTACATTTGTCACCATGGCTAATTCTCCTACTAATTCCTCAGTACTTTGAAACATCTATAAATTTCAAACCCAAATCTTTAACTCAGCTCTGATACCAATCTGATGGGGAGGTCACCTTTCTCTGCTAGACTCCTACTCTCTTCTAAGAATCTTACCTTGGACCCTATTCACTTCAGGATCCTCTAGACTCACACTTGAGTCTCTTAGGGTTACTCACAGACCCTAACCAGAAGGATTTCTATACTCCCTCTATCCTAGGTTTCCTACCCACCGAAATGCTTCACTCTTCATCTTATCTTTCTCTCCATGACTGAATAAAGTCAGTCATGCACCTTCTCCTTCTATCTCTCTCTCCTACAAGTTCTCTAGCTGGACCATTTAGCTCGCCTAGGACTTGTTTACAATTCTGACTAGCCACTCCTCATACACAGATCCAAAAACATAATAAAAATACATGAGGGATGCTTCTTGATGGTCACACTCCATCGGATGGATTATAAGAGTCAAAAAGAATCCATGAAACTTGACTGAATTCAAAATCCTACTCTACAGAAGTCTGCACACAAAGAAGTACACATAGAAAACATAGGAAACTATCTCTTTATTGAAAGCTTGAAAATTACAATGTAAATTCAAATCTTCTATGCTAGTCTCATCAGTCTCTAACTTCTCCAACCTCTATTACAAGTTTCCTTCCTTGATCATATATTCAGCCTCTTCTTGATTTGTAACCGTTTCTAGGTTACCTGCCGTCTGAAGATTCTAACTACCTCGGCTCTTCATCTTCTTCCTGTAACTATCATCATTCTCATCATCCTCTGCATGGTTGTCAATGTGGACCTTATTTTCTTCCGTGGCATTCTCTTTTTCATCTTCCTTCTGTGTTGTTGACAAGTCAACCCATACTCTGAATGTTAGTCACACTGTCGCGAGACTCAATCACTATGCATGCCTTTATCCTGTGACTTGGTGATAACTACTGTCATGTTCCTGCAGCACTCAACACCTTACTACTGATTCCCTTGCGACTATGCGATGAGTTGTAGTCATGCACCCACAACACTTCAAAATGAGCTGACATTTTCTCTGCGACTGTGCGATGCACTGTTCGTCACGCTCTCGCACCTCTTATTGATGAGTTGTTGATTCATCTGCGACCCCGCGATGCATTGTAGTCACGCGCTCGCAACACTTCTACATGAGTTGTCTTTTGTTCTGCGACCCTAAAATGCATGCTTGTTGCGCTCTCGCACACTCATAACACTAACTATCCATTACTCTGCGTGTACGCGATACATTGTTGAAACCTCTTGTCGCAGCGTCGCGAGTCTTATAGCCTACCTGCCGATTCACCTCACGACTGTGCGATGCCTCCTTGTTTCTCACTCGCACACTTCAAAACTTAACCGCCGATTGGTCAGCGATTACACGATAGACTAATGTAACTGTCATCACAGTGTCACGCTGTTTCCAAACTAACTGCCCAATGCCTTGCGACTGTGCGACTATACTATCATCGCATCCTCGCAACTATTTCAACCTGACTGCCGATCACTTTGCAATTGTGCGATATGCTATTGTCACATTCTCGCACCAGTTTCAACTTAACCTCTGATCACTTTTGCGACTGTGCAATAAGCATAAAGTAACTGGCCTGCTCTTTAGGAGTTAAAAGCTGAAGCTATTAGTGTTTGGGGAAACTGCTAACCGAAACCGAACTAGCTGCTAACCGTGATCTGCTCCTTTGATCACTCTACAAATTACTAGGGCTTGGAGCTAAAACCCTAGGGTGCTCTGCACCAGTATCCTTTGGTAAGGGTTTAGTGAATATGTTAGCTATTTTTTCTTTTGATTGTACAGATTCCAGTGTCACCTATTTTTCTTGTACTTGTTCCCTCAAGTAGTGATATTTTATAGATATATTCTTTGTTTTTTCATGCATCACAGGGTTCTTAGAAATATTTATTGCACTATTATCATCACAATAAATTATCACTGGGTCAGTGATCTCTTCATTCATACCTTTCAAAAGTTGTTTTATCCATGAAATGTTCAAACAGTTTGCAGCAACAACAACATATCCTGCTTCTGCAGTTGACTAAGATATGCATCCTTTCTTCTTACTGATCCAAGTAACTAGTTTTTCTCCCACAAAGAATGCTCCACCATTAGTGCTCTTTCTATCGTCAATGTTCCCATCCCAATCAACATTTGTGTAGAATTTCAGTTCAAACTTTCCTTTTTTCTTGTACCAAAATCCATAATCTTCATCATTTTTCAAATATCTAAAAATGCTCTTTACAGCAGTCATATGTGATTCTCTAGGATTAGCAGAGAATCTTGATACAATTCCAACAGTGTGTGCAATGTTTGGTCTTGTGTGTACAACATACATCAATTTTCTAATCATAGATCTATACAATGTCTGATTTACCTCAATTTTGTGATCATCTTTTTTCAATTTGCATCTAGTTACCATAGGTGTACCGACTGGTTTTGAATCTCCCATTGTGAATGTCTTCAGTATTTTCTTGATGTACTTTGATTGAGAAATGTATATGCCTTCATCCTGTTATAAAATTTGCAAGCCAAGAAAAAATTTGATCTCTCCAAAAATTGACATTTCATATTCTTTCCTCATTTCATCAGCGAATGATTTGCATAATATATCATTTCCCCAAAATATAATATCATCAATAAAATCTTTAGCAATCATAATCTTATCAGTAGTATCTCCTTACAAGTACAATTTTTTGTTATCACTTGTTCTAAAAAATCCAATACTAATAGGAGATGAGTGCAGTCTTTCATATCATGCTCTCGATGCTTGTGTCAGTCCATACAAGGCTTTGTGACACTTACATACCATGTTTGTCTAATTTGGATTAACAAAACCTTCAAGTTGTTCAATGTATACCTCTTCTTCAAATATCCCATTCAAAAATATAGATTTAACATCCATCTGATATACTTTAAATCCTTTGTAAGGAGCATAAGCAAGCAATATTCTAACTCCTTCAAGTCTAGCAATGGGTGCAAATATTTCTCCATAGTCAATATCTTCTTCTTGTGCATACCATTTTCATACTAATCTTTCTTTATTTCGTGTAACATATCCATCCTCATTCAATTTATTTCCGAATATCCATTTTGTGCCAATTACATCTTTATCACTCGGTCTCGGTACCAATGTCCATGCTTTGTTTTTTTGTATCTACTCAATTTCTTCACTCATTGCATTAATCCATTCATCATTTACAAGTGCATCTCTAACAGGTTTAGGCTCAAATTCACAAATCAAACATGTGTTATCATTCAACTTACTTCATTTCATCATGCCACCTCTCTTGTCTCCAATAATATGATTCTATGGATGTTTTCTTCTTACATATTTTGCAAGTACAGGTTCAGTTCTTTTTTCTCCATTATGTTCTCCAGTTGGTGTATGATTATGATCTCCATATGCAATATATTCCTAATTTTGGGTTGGTGCATCCTGATGCTTGGCAACATTGCCTTGTTGCTCAGTAATTTTAGGTCATTTCTTGGTCAACATATTCAGTTCTTCATTGTAGGAAAATCTAGTGTACTCTTTTCATTCTCTTTTATTTTCAGCATCATTCTTCTCAGTAAATTCATCAACTCTTATGTTTGCACTTTCAATGATCTTTTTAGAAGACTTGCTCAAATATTTATAAGATTTTATATTAGTAGAATATCCTTAAAAAATTCCTTCATCACCTTTTGATTCAAATTTCCCATTTCTATCATCTTTCAGAATATACCATTGACTTCCAAATATTCTAAAATAGCTCACATTAGGTGTGTAACCATACCATTATTTATAAGGTGAATTGTTTGAATATTTCTTTATTTGTACTCCTTTCATGTGTATACAATAGTAATAACAACTTCCCTCCAACATACTTGTGTAGCATTGTTCTCGATCATGAGTGCTCTAGAAAAATCAGAAATAGACTTATTTCCCCTTTCAGCAATCAAATTTTGTTGTGGTATCCTTGGTGCAAAAACATGTCTCTTAATTTCATTCTCATTATAGAAGTTATTGAAATAATCATAAATAAATTCTCCTCCTTTGTCTGATCTTAAAAATTTCAGTTCTTTAACACTTTCTTTACCCACTTTAGCTTTGTACCATTTGAACATCTTAAATGCTTTAGATTTTTCTTTTAAGAACATGATAGTCATCATTCTAGAATAGTCATCAATAGATAAAATAAATTATTTGTCACCATAATAGCTTTGTGTTTTCATAGGTCCACATGAGTCGATATGAACCAGTTCCAAAATATCATTAGATGAAAAAAAATTCTCTTAAAACTAGATTTTGACATTTTTCCATTTGACAATTTTTGCACATGACGTGGTCAAGTTTAGATATGCTCGGTAAGCCTCTTACTTTTATTTTCTTACTGATATTAACCATGTTGTCAAAATTCACATGACATAACCTCTTATACCAAAACCATACATCATCATTTCTATCCATCAAACAACTAGTTTCAACAGTGTCAAGATAGAATAGTTTACCTTTTGATTGTTCTCAAGTGCCGATCAACTTTCCTGTTTCATCATAGATTTTAGATTTTCTCTTCTCAAATGCAACTCGGTGACCTGTGTTATTTAACTGTGAAACACTCAATAGATTATAATTAAGTCCTTTCACCCAATATGCATTCTCATATTTGGTCAGATTGTTCTGCAATATTGTCACCTTTCCTTTCACTAGACAACGTGTATCATTTCCCATTGTAATGGATCCACCATTATAATGCTCAAGAAATTAAGTTTTTTCTTTATCTCTAGTCATATGATGAGTACAACCACTATAAATAACCAAAATATCATTCTTTCTAACTTTAGAAATAAGTGTTGTTTCAATATACCTTTCATCTTCTTCTGAATCTTCTTTCATAGCTACAAACACTGGCTTAATATCTTCATCAGTATCAGTGTCGGTGTCAGTGTCTTCATCATTTTTTTCAACAAGGTAACATACTTTCTTGCCTTTATATTTGTAATCTCGATTACTCCTTCTATCATAGTGATGGATTCTTTTTATATTCTCAATCATTATTTCTTTCATCATTTTTTGTGTTAGGGCATCTGGAAACAAAGTGTCCAATTTCTTTACAATTAAAGCATACCAGAGGTAGTTTACCTTTATATCTTCCTTTACCTATATGCAATCTTCTAGCCATTAATGCTTCAAGTTAATCAAGTTCTCTCTCATCACTGTTACTCTCACTATCATTTCTTATCATGTGTCTATTACTAGATTTACTAATTTTCAAAGACGGTATAAATGCAGATTCAACAGTAGGAACAACACTATTGTCAAAATTGTTCAGCTGAAATGAAATCAGTCTATCGACTAGACTATCAATTGTAATATTTTTTATAGGTGCTGCTCTCATTTCATGTATTGTAGAGAATATAATAGCATAAATAGGCAATAAAGTTCTGAGAATCTTACTTACAATAGTGTCTTCATCAATATATCCACTTGCTCCACGAATAGAATTCACAACCTCCTTGATTCGGTTACTGTACTAAGAGATGTTTTCTCCTTCTTTCATTCTCATGTCATCAAACTTTCCTCTAAGACTTTCACCTTTAGCTCATTTAACATTTAAATCTTCTCCATGAACTAGTTTGAGTGTGTCCCACATCTACTTGGCAGTTATACATGTCTTGACATCTTCAAATTCAACATCAATTAGTGAAGAAGCAATCTCTATCATCATAGTATTGTGTTCATGTCTTTCTCTCAGCTGATCAATAGTCAAAGGTCCAATAGGTAAGGTGAACTAGGTATCCAAGTATTGTGTTACATCATTTCCAATCCCTAACATATATAGTCTCATTCTTCTCTTCCATCTTGAGAATTTATCCTTGTTGATCTTCGGCACATCTTTCTTATACATCTTGTGATCTTTAGCTTAAGTCCTTTAAAAATTTCCTTCTATGCATTATATGCTCTGATACCAATTATTAGATAAAAGAGATGGGGTGAATTGGTTAGTCCAGTTATCCTATAGTCCCAAATACTTCCAGATGTATATAACAACAATTTTAAACATACAAATCAACTTAGTGAAATATAAACTGTAATCTCAAACTCAATTACAGAGTAGCAGTAAAACAAATACTGTGATTACCGGTCAATACAGATAAAGTAATGTGTAAAGAAAAATAACAATCCAACACATCCATACACATTAACACAAATATTTTTAATGTGGAAACCATGCTAAGGGAAAAACCACCTCAGACCGGTAACCCAAAATAATTCACTCTTCTGAAGTGTGCTTGGTGAAGAGCCAACCCTGTTAAAGGTTACAATGCACATTGTTAGGTATGACTTGGTTAGAGGATTTATCACGAATGGTTCTCCCTTGAGTAATGATTCACTATGGGGTCAACAAGAAAATAATCAACATTCATTGAATGTCATAATAAAAAGACTGTTAAGTCCCACTCAGTTAAGAGATTTATCTATAATAATGGTTAAACTTATACAGTAATGATCTGATACAAATACAACTCTATTTACATATTTTAATATCTATGATAAGTAAAATAACACCTCTGATCAATAATCACTTCAATTCCTCTAATTCTTATACTTTGTTCTGCTTGGTAAATGTTCTTTCTCTTTTGCTCGGTGTTGTTTGTAGAAATGCTTGGTTCTGTCTTCAACCAGTGTGATCAGTCATGCATGAAGTTAATCTCTTCAACAATATATGTGTGCATCTTGATTCATAATGAATCTCTTGTCTCTTATATAGACATGATAAACCATTTAATCTTCATCCTTAGATTTTACTGCTTAATCTCCATTGTTCATTTTGCCACTTAAACCTTCCTCAACAGTTGTGTAAAAAACACATTTCAATCTCCTTTGTCTAATCATATTGAATTTGAATAGTTGTTTGATCAACATAATAAACATTATCAACCTAGAAATCATTAAAAAAATGTGATTTCATCATTTTAGTCGGCCTTCAGTTTATTCACTCAGTCAATACCGTGATGCATTGGTGATACCTAGCTTGGTTAACACTAAACTCGATATACACTATATTTGCTCAGTGTCCATTGTGCTGACTGAGTGTATACATAATTCTTCAATTATTGACCTCATAAAATTTGTTTGTTCTAGATCTTTAATCCATAATAGATGTCTATTATGATGATCATAATCAAAACAAGTTGACATCAATGACAATACAATAATTGATTAATGTCTATCATCACATTAGTAACTCGGTTGATCATTAACTCAATGACCTCAAACATACAATCAATTAGAGTTCATCAGTTAGTTTTTCATTGATGTTAATCAATTTATTTATGGTTTATATTAAGTTTCCATATCAATAAGAGGGGAACTTAATTGGGAAGATAATAAAGATTAGACAATGATAAGGAATTATTGGTATAATTTTGTTTACTTAACATGTGATGTTAAGTCCATAAAGAAAAAAGATCAAGTCTATAAAGGTAAATTGAACAGCCTAGTTACTAAGAAGGGAAGTGTTTTTCAGTTGAGAAAACAAAAGACAGTCACTGAGAAAATTTGACAACCGATAAAGGTCAGTTACCAAGAAAGGTTGGTAACCGATAAAAGTTAGACACCAAGTGAAGATATTCATCAAAGTCACTAAGCACGGAACAAAGTATGAACAAAGATTGGATTCAAGGAGAAAAAGGAATTTAATGAGAAGGAACATAGATCAAGAAGATTATAAGAACAAAGGAGAAGTTTGTTACCAGATCTATGGTCATGAAAATTCAAGTTCAAAATCAGTGATGTAGATTAAGTGGAAAAAGAAAGTTGTGAGTTCCAAGAAAAGTGCAAGTGACGAGGCAAGGTTAATCACCTAACCAAGTTGCAAATACATTGTATTAGTTCATTTGAGATAATCTAATGGCTGAGTGCAATTGAAGGAAGACCTTATCAATAGTATTAAGAGGAAAAAAATGAATATATATTTATAATCATGTATGTTTACATAGATTTTTTGGCAAAGTGAATAGTTGGAGAGCTACCGAGTACAGTAGTGAAAGAGTTGGATAACTAGTCCAGAGGAGAGACTGATGATTTGATGAGTTTTTGGTGCCTATAATTTTGAAAGAGAGAACCAAGGAGCTGATCAAGCAAAGTATAGTTGCAGAATCATAGGTCACATTAGTAAATTTTTGCTTACTAATATTTGTAACATAAAAACTCTTAACCGAGTAGACCTAACGAGTCCTTTTGTAAATTATTGAGAAAGATAACATTCTAGGAGAATGATTAAGCCCTCTAACGAGGCCAATCCTAACAAGGTGAATATCTTAATAGGTCTGAGGTAAATCCGTTAACAAGGTCACATCTAAAAAATGTGCATTGTAATATTTAACTGGATTGGCTCTTAACTGAGCATACTACTGAAGAGTATTTCTTTTTTTGGGTGATAATTCCCACAGAGGTTTTTCCCAAATTAGGTTTCCTCATTAAATATGGTGTTGCATGTGATGCTTGATAAATGTGAATATTATTTTCTTATGTTATATGTTGTTTATCAAGTTTATAAAGTTTTTACAATTTTTGTTTGTTATTGTTATTTGAATCACTAATTTGAATCAGAGGTTTAGATTAAAAGTATTAAGGTTCAGTATTTTTTGATTCACCCCCCTCTTAGTAAAACATCTTTAGTAGGGTAAACCAACAATTGGTATCAGATAAAGTGCTCGGAGAAGATAAGTTTAAAGTTACTTGAGTTAAAGATCCAAATATGTATAAGAGGGAAGCACCAAAGTTGAATAGGAATAACTTTTCTACATGGAAGAACATAATGAGGCTTCATATATCTGGTATTGGAGATTATGCATTGAATCATCTTGAAAATGAGTACTCACCTCCACTGTTTGGTCATCTAACACTTGAGCATATAAGAGAAAGAGAAGAACACACACAAGTGATGATAGATATAACTTCTACTCTCATTGACCTAGAGTTCAATGATTTAGAAGGTTGTGATACTGCTAAGCAGATGTGGGATAGGATTACACTAATTTTTGGTGGATATCAACATGTTCAGAAAGCTAAGGTTGAAATCTTAAGAGGAAAGTTTGAATCAATGAAAATGAAAGAAGGAGAAACTATTAATCCATACAACACAAGGCTAAAGGAGATTGTTATTTCTATTAGAGGTGATGGTGGAAGCATTAATGAAGAATATGTTACTAGTAGGATGCTTAGAACACGTATAACTATCTATGTCATCCGAGTGTCTTCTATTCAAGAGCTGAGATTCATTCAACATATGGTTGTTACTTTGGATGCTACAATCAGTAAGCTAACTTCTTTTGAGCTAAATTATTTTGACAATAGTTTGCATGTTACTTCTAAAATCGAATCTGCATTCAAATCATCCTTGAATATTGGTAATTCTAGAGATTCTAGATCTAATGATGGACATACAAGTATTGATAGTGAAAGGTTTCATAGTTTTAAAAGTGATCTTAAAGATCTATATGTTGAAGATGAAAAGAATGAAGCTATTTTTGAAGAATTATTGGCTGGGAGACTACCGAGAGGTAAAGGAAAGTAGAGAGGTAAGCTACCTTTGAAATGTTTTTCATGCAACAATATTGGTCACATAGCCTCTAATTGTCCTGACAATAATGACAAGAAAGATAAAAGAGATGACAAAAAAGCTGAGAACAGATTTAGAAGATTCAGAGATTTTAAGAACAAAGGAAAGAAAGCATGTTACATTGTTGAAGGAGGTTCATCTAATGATGACACCGATGATGATGATGAAGAAGTTTTTTATGTTTCTATTAAATATGAATCCAATGAAGAAGGGTACATTGAAGAAAAATCCCTAATATCACAATTAAAAATGATACATGGATTATAGAGAGTGGTTTCTCACACCACATGACTGGTGATACTGATAATTTTATTTCTTTGAAAGAGAATAATGGTGGTAATGTTAGATTTGTAAATGATGCCCCATATCCTATGAAGGGAAAAGGTTCTATAATTTTTTTGAACAATACTAAGTGTGATGATGTTTATTGGGTTGAAGGCCTAAAATACAATTTATTCAGTGTGGTACAGTTAAATAATATAGGTTACCGACTGGAATTTAAAAACAAGAAGGTTAAAGTATTTGATCAGAAGGGAAGTCTGATTGCTACCAGAGGTCAATCTAAAGGTAACTTATTCTACCTTGATGCATCCATAAAGAGTTTTCTGTTTGCTAAGATTGAAGATATATGGCTATGGCATAAAATTCTATGTCATGTTAATTTTGAAAACTTAATCAAAGTGAGTAAGAAGAACAATGTAAGAGGTCTACAGAGTCTAGACAAACATAAGAATGCAATGTGTAAGGGATGTCAAGTAGGTAAGATGAATAAATTGAGATTTACAAGAAAAACCTATACTACATAAGGTATATTGGAATTGGTACACACCGATCTATGTGGTCCCATGAGAACACATAGCTACTATGGAGATAGATACTTCATATTGTTTGTTGATGATTATTCTAGAATGATGTCGGTTATGTTTTTAAAATAAAAATCTGATGCATTTCAAATGTTTAAGGGGTACAAGGCTAAAGTTGAAAAACAAACATGGAGACAGATGAAATGTCTAAGATCTAATAGAGGCAAAGAGTTTACATCTGATGAATTTACACTCTTCTACAATGAACACGGTATAAAGAGGCATATGTCTACACCGAGAACACCACAATAGAACAGTGTAGCTGAAATGAGAAATATATCCATTAAGGATTGTGCTAGAACAATGATGATTAAGAATGTGATTTCTTAAACCTTTTGGATAGAAGCAGTCAGCATTGCTGCTTATACACTTAACCTAATACAACTAAACAAGGGAACTAACAAAACAGCTTATGAGATCTGGTATGGACACAAACTGAATGTAAGTTACTTCAAAGTAATTAGAAGTAGGTGTTATATTCTTAAATATGCAAGAGATGGTAAATTTGACTCTAAAGGAGATGACATAATATTTTTGGGATATTCTACTAAGAGAAAAGCCTACAAATGTTTGAATAAGAATACTAACCAAATTGTAGAAAGTGAAAATGTCAGAATTGATGAATTTGCAGAGAAGAATGATGAAGATAGCAATAAGGAACCCAAGGATTATCAAAGATTTGTATATGTACAAATTGAGATTCCTGACACCAAAAGAACAAACTGAGGAAGAAGATGAGCAGAGAGATCTTTCACTGAATGATGGAAATGAAGAGATACCAATGGCTATTGAGCATGTGTTGGAAAAGTATGTTAAGAGACATCACTCGCCGAGCAAAATAATTGGAAATAATTCTGCTAGAGTTCTAACAAGAGTCAAGGTAAGAGAAAACACATGTTTAATATCTAAACTTGAATCGAGAAAATTAAAAGATGCTTTAGAAAGTGAAGATTGGATGAAAGCAATGAAGGAAGAGATAGATCAAACTCAAAATAATAATACATGGACTTTGGTATTCAGACCAAAAGATAAGAATATTATTTTTACTAAGTGGATTTTCTGAAATAAGTTGAATGAGCATGGTAATGTAATTAGAAATAAAGCAAGATTAGTTTTGAAGGGGTATGCACAAGAAGAAGGAATTGACTATGGTGAAAATTTTGAACCTATTGCTAGATTAGGAATAAGGATTCTACTAGTCCATGTGGATTATAAAGGATTCAAAGTTTATCAAATGGATGTTAAGTCTGCATTTCTCAATGGTATTCTTGAAGAGGAAGTATATATTGAACAAGCTAAAGGATTTTATGAGAATACTAACTGAGACATGGTATACAAATTGCACAAACAATTATATGGATTGAAACAAGCACCCTGAGAGTGGTATTAAATATTGCATTCATATCTAATAAAAATAGGATTTCAAAGAACTAGTGACAATAGAAATGTGTATCTAAAATGTGGTAGTAGTAACAAATTTTTAATTGCTGACATATTTTTTGATGACAATATCTTTGGAGGAAATGACACATTGTGCGGATCTTTTGCTGAGGATATGAAAATGGAGTTTAAAATGTCTATGATTGGAGAGATTAAGTTGTTTCTTGGACTTCAAATTCAACAGGTAAAAGATGGGATCTATATTACACAAGAAAAAATTATTAAGGAGATCATAAAGAACTTTGGTATGGATGAATCAAAACCAGTTGGAACACTGATGGTCACTGGCTACAAGTTATCTAAAGAGGATAAGTCGCAAGAAGTCAATGAGACACTCTACCGATCCTAAAGACATAATATTTTTCCATTAGTATATGCAAGGAAAAACATGTTATACACCATCGGTTTTGTACTATATCGAAAGATAGGGCATAGCACTACCGACCACAAGGTTACCAAAATCTACTAAGTTCACATGCATACCGACGAACACTATTCAATGTTATCGATGACAAAAAGCCACAAGTGAACCTAATGAGAGACAAAGTGTAACCTGATGAGAAATCAAAGGAAGGAACCCGCCAGATGAAGGGAGCCTGACAAATAGTTCAAGAAGGAACACCGACAGACTAGTAGTCTACACCGACGATCAGAATCAACTGTCAATTGCATCACCGCAAAAAGTGGATCTAAGATTAAACGTCAGATAAATCATTGAAGTTATATTTATAGCTTCTTGATTTATTTTTAAAACCATTATGTGTGGAACAAGTAATGTATTTATTATTGTTTTAATCATTTCAATTGATTTAAAAACATGCAAACTAAAGATCAAGGTCAAGTTGTAAACCTTGGATCAAGAGTTAACATTGTAATGCATGATTCTAGAATAGGTCAAATACTTGTATAAATATATGCTCAATCTATTGTGAACAAGTTGTTTGATGATTATTTTAGCCACTGAGAGAATCTAAAGACAAGACAAGATAATTTATGTAGAAGGACAGAAAAGAATCATATCAGTTTTCAAGAACAAAACAAAGGCTACCAATGAGCAGAGAAAGGCACTAATCAATCACATTAGGTGATATTCATGTACTGTGAACTTTTAAAGGATTTTTAATCAGAAATAATAGATTGCATACATTCAGGTCAATCATATGTACTCATTATAACAAGTGTAGTGCACTTCTTAAAAATCCTTTCAAGAAAGGTGGGTTTAACAACCTTATTGTAAATCTCTTACCCGAGTGCACACTTAAATCAGTGTTGCTAAAGCTCTTAATAGAGTAAATTTTAATAGGTCTTCACCTCAATACTCCTAACAAGGTAGATCATTAGAAGTGATCAAATTGTAAGCCTTAATTGGCTCCCTTCCATTCTGCAGATAGTGAAGTTTTGTGGGTGCCATCCCCACCACAGGTTTTACTTCCTAATAGGAGTTTTCTGTGATATCATATCTTGTGTTATGTGTCTATTGATTTCATAAATTTTTCTATGAATGTTTCATACTATAGATTATGAATTGATAAACTACACACATAAGAAAGAACCACATAATTGGTCGGTAATACACTAAGGATTGATTGCAAATAATGAAAGGTGAAATGTTTTAAAAGTTTTAGAGGTACTGATTCACCCCTCCCCTCTTAGTACTACTTCCCATTAATCCCAACGGATCCATGATTGGAAAGTTGCAATATGTAGTACATTGTAGATGTGATATTACTCATGTGATAGGAATTGTTGCAAGGTTTTCTTTCGATTTGAAGGGATCACGTATGTCTGTAGTTAAGAGAATTTTTAGATATGTGAAAGGCACTCGAGATTTTGGCCTACTATAAAATAAAGGAGGATAATTTGAATTCAAATTCTATCATGATGCTGATTGGGCTGGAAAAATTGATCAAAGAAAGAGTACAAGCAAAGGATCTTTCTTTTTAGGAGAAAAACTAGTTACGTGGCTAACCAAGAAACAAAGTTGTATATCATAGTCTATTGTCGAGGCTAAGTATGTTGTTGTAGCTATGAATTGTGCAAATATTGTGTGGATCAAATAGCTGCTAGAAGGTATGAAAGAAGAGATCATCGATTGAGTGACTATCTATTGTGACAATACAAGTGCTATAAAAATATCAAAGAATCTGGTAATGCACTAAAGGACCAAGCACATATCTATCAAGTATCATTACTTGAGAGAGAAAATACAAGACAAGCTTGTAATGTTGGAATATGTGAATTCAAAAGAACATCTTGCTGACATATTCACCAAGCCACTATTGAAGGATGATTTTGAGTATCTCAGAGGTAAATTAGGCATCCTACCCCTATCCAAAATTCATTAAATGAAAGAAGCATGTTGCGTCAATTCTTAGACACATTTGAATATCTAAATTTTGAGTTGATGCTGAGTGACCACACTTTAGGTGATGCCTGAATATGTGAAAGGAATTATGTATGCAAAGTGAAATCAGTACATGCAAGGTATGATTTACTACCTGAAGAAGATTTCGGGAGTATGGATCTCTGGCATTGTTATCTAAGATGGAGAAGTATGTAATAGATGACTCCACAAGGGAGAAGTAAGTACAAGGGAGAATTAAGTGATGAATACAAGTAAAGGAGACTACATGTAAGAGGGGGAATGTGATAGAAGGAAAAGAGGAAGAACAAGATAAGAGGGAGAAGAGATAGTACAAAGAGATTAGAGTATACAATTATTAATTGACAGTATTTCCATCAATGCCAAAGAGGGAGATTGTTAACCAACTAATGGTAATGGTGATGAACACCAAGTTCAGACGAATACAAGAAAGTAGATGGTTAGATCAGTTGTTAGTTTTTCATTCATGTCAATAAATTAATTTTTAGTTTATATTAAGTTTCCATATCAATTAGAGAGGAACTTAATTGGGAAGATAAATAAGATTAAACAATGATAAGGAAGTATTGGTATAATTATTTTTACTTAACATGTGATATTGTTAAGTCAGTAAAGAAGAAAGGTCAAGTTGGTAAAGTGAATAGACTAGTTACTGAGAAGTGAAGTGTGATAAGAAATGTAGATCTGAAGATAATATATAAACTAATATGTAGTAGAATGCAATTGCCTTGGTGATTGATTGATTCTACAAAAATATATTTGTATTTATATATAGAATCTATAATGAATAGTTGTGACTATTCATTATAGAGAGATGTGGCTGTTGATACTAAATGAAGTGACTATTCATTAT
>MU225098.1:573212-589434 GCA_018584345.1 Thuja plicata
CTCTCCTTGAAAGGAACTCATAAATAATTAAACAAACTACCTTGTAGCTGGTGTATTTCAAATGCCTTACAGGTGAAACACACTAGAGCACAAACAGAATGCAAAGAGACAAGATAATATGAAAGAGTGAGAACCACACTGTATTCTATTACTGTATTCTACTTCAACACATCCAGACAATAAGCTTTCCTGAATATACAAAGAAATAAAAGTATACCTTACAATAAAATTTCCACAAGACCAATAGGGACCTGCTCTAGGCATCTGTAGGAAAAAACCAAAATAGAGCAGAGGAAAGGAACCCTTACAACTGAGCAAAGGAAGAAAGATATAGAAGAGAAGAAACCCTAAAAATTTTGTCTAGCCAACACCTGTCTTTCTCTTCAAAATATCTGATTGATTCAATAAATTTTCAACTCCACTTGTCTGAGAAAATATCTAATTTTATCCTTATAACAGCTCTTTCATTCCTCCACTAAAAATTCTATCAAATCTGATCTCATTTGGCAAAATATCTTTGAAAATCTGATTTGTCCTCTGATAAATATCTCCCCACAAAATCATCTATCAAGTCTTTAAAAACATATTTGTTTCATTCTGCAAAATTAATCATTCTTTTCTATCCCCAAATCTGATCCCTTTTTCTGCAAAATTCTGATTCCCAGTGTCTTCAAAAAACCTGCGGAAATAAAAATATAAAGATTTTCAATAAAACTATAAAATTCCCTTTTAAATTAACCCTGTGCACATTTTAAAATCTTTGAAAACCTTAGATTTATGCATAATTTGGCTAGAAAACACCAGATTTTGACAAGTGGCATGCTCATATTGACTGTTATAAACTGTGCCTTTAACTCATTTTTAACCTTAGTTACATCCGGCGACCATGCGACAACCTTAGTCTCCAAGTCGCGAGTAATTTTCAACTGTATAGTTAACCCTGGGCGGCCTCATGACTGGCATCCGACAGCTAAATCCATCTCGCGACTACGTGACCAGCAGCTATCTCCTTGTCGCAGCAGCTATCTATGGCATTTGGCTACTTCATGACTAACTGCTAGTGGTTAGTCGCCAAGTCTCGGCGGTTAACTCTGATATCTCGCGACTGCGTGACTAACCACTAGTGGTCAGTCACCAAGCCTCTGAATGTTGGCGGTTATCTGCTGTTTCTCTCCCGACTAGGCGACTGGGTCCTTCTTGCGACTGGGTGACCAAGCACTTCTCGCGACCATGCGACCAACTCCATATGCCATTTTTCATCAAAATTTGATTTCTTCCATTTTTGGGCATCAAAACCGAGGCGGTTGGATGACTAGGCACGCGTGGATGGCCTCTTCCTCTTTCTTAAAATTACTATGTCTTCATTTTTGCATATAAATACTTCAGTTTTCATCCATGGGAACAATGTGGGATATTAGATCTTATGGTTTAAAGCCATTTTTGAATTTGAAGCTAAAACATTGTGTATAGCCCATGAAAGTTGACCTCTAGCCTTCAAAGGCCTGCCAAGAGCCTTTGGGCTCTTATATTTACCTTTTATGTTTGCATTTTTGTATATAAATACCAAAAATGCCCACCACAGAGACAATGTGGGATATTGGAAATGCACAGTTTCTCATTTTTACTGGGTTTCTCATCAAAACTACTCATCAAGGGTGTTGTTTTCTTGCAAATGGAGACCATGAATATCCTTTAATGATCTGGGCGCCCCCTGTTGTGGATCTACTTCTGAAAAATCTAACTTAAAACCTTTAAAAACCTTACCTCCCAATCATGGTTTTTAGTGTGATTTTCTCTGTATTCTTCTTTTACTTTGCTGAACACTTGGTATTTGCATTTGCCAATTGCATTGCTTGAGAATTTCTAAAGCCTTTCTTCTAATCCTCTTGGAGCAGCTCCTGCAAACATTCACACGCCCTGTCTATACCTCCACATTAGCATGGGCTGGGAGGACACTAGCAAAGTTGAATTTGGCCTTACATCTACTATGTGTTATACTTGAAATTTTATTGTTTTTAAAATACTCTGACAGTTCCAATAGTGGCACAGATTCTTTGCAATGAGGATTGCATTTGCAATGTTTAAAAAATTATTAAAACTTCCTCTGTTGTTGGCGTGAGCTACTTACAAAAAGCTGTGTATTTTTTTAATGTTTCTTAAAACATAAAACATCCTCCACTCTTAAGTTGCGCAGGAAATATATGCTTCCAATCTAAAGTTCTAAAAAACCTCCTCTAAAATTTGCGCAAGTTTTCATTTAAATTGTGCAAAACTTCCAATACAACTATAGACTTTTAAACAAATTAAAGTGTCTTTCCCATAAAATTTCTTACTGGAAAAATTTGTAGGCCTTTGGCATTCCAACATTGACATTTATGCCATATTATTATGATAGAGTGATGAGGCAGTTTGGTCTGACATAGGGGTTCCCTTAGACAGTACCTCAATATGCATACCCGACGAGATATTATAAGAGAATCGGTGCCATACGCTGACCCATAGTAGGAGATATTGTGGATAGTGAGGCAGATGAGACTGAGGATATAGAGGTAGATCCCTATTAGTCACATTCAGGTGTGAGAAAAGACTATATCAGATATTGGAGTCTACAGGGGACCCACCCTATCTTCCCTGATGACTACCCCATAGGTCATCCTGGTCTGTCTGAGAGGACCCACCGTGGAGGTGACATACCAGTAGAGGAGGAGGAGGATCAAAGAGACAAGGAGGATCACATCTCTAAGGGAGTTCCCATGGAGGAGGAGAGAGAAGATGAGAGAGAAGAGGAGAGAGCTGAGGAGAGAGTAGAGGAGATGCCCCTAGGAAGTAGTACAAGTGTAGATGATCATGCAATCTTTGTAGTACCATTGAGATCATGATGACCTCCTTGCGCACATACAGAGACACCACCACCCAGACCCAGACTTAGCGAGTGAGGAGAGAGTAGTCACTCCATGCACCCCACCATCTAGATCCTTTGATGATACCCAAGAGGGAGATCCAGGTATGATATATGAATATGATTAAAGTATTTTAAGTAAATATGTTCTATCAAAAGTACTAAAAGATAAATGTGTGAATTCTGCAGCTAGCGTAGCGGAGTGGAGGAGCTTTGTATCTGAGGTTCTAAAGGATACATGCCTATCCTACTAACTAATAGCTAGTGAGAGAGTCCCTTATTGGATAGATAGACCTCAATAGACATGCATATATCTTTGCATGTGTCCAGCGAGAGCTGAGGCAATGCAAAGAGAGGGAGGATAAATTATTGACTGATCTACAGAGAGCATATGAGATGGGCATGTCGAGGAACCGCACATGGACTACCATTCTGAGATCCTCAACCTCACATCACAGATCAGAGAGAGCCAGGAGCCACCATCCCTCAGAGCATAGAGAGAGATTGATAGACATGGCACATGTGCCATATATGTACCAAACTCATGGAAGTTATATATATATGAAACATTTTCTTTGACTAGTTATTTCTATGATTGATTACTTGTACTTTTCATCAATACACAAGACTTAATAGAAAGAAAGAATGTATGAATGTACTCTAATTACATAACCTATAAAACATACCTAACTATTTTATAAGGAATACATAAATATAAAAATAGAAAATGAAGTATTATGGATAGTAACGTTTGAGATGCATAATATTATTAGGTTCTTTAAGAGGAACACCATTCATATCATCAATCTTATAAGCACCTGAAGTAAAATCCTCAATCAAAACAAAAGGTGCAAGCCAATTAGGACTAAACTTCCCTTTTTCACCTGGTAAAGCATTCACGTTCCTTTGATTCTCATACAAGACTAAATCACCTACTGAAAATGATTGTTCAATCACCTTATGATTGTATTATTTATGAAGTGATTTATGATAAGCCTTTATATGTTCCAAAGCATTTATCCATTGTTCATCCAACATCTATAATTCCTATAGGTGTTCCCAGAAAGTATCTTTGTCAATTATCCCATGAAATGAAACACGCAAAGAAGGTATTTCTAATTCCAAGGGCATTATAGCATCGGTACCATAAAAAATATTATAAGGAGAAGTACTTGTAGCAGTACGAACACTAGTCCTATAAGCCCACAAAGCATTGGTAAGTTGGGTATGCCAATATTTTGTATGCTTATTAACTGTTTTCCTTAATATTTTTTCAATAACCTTATTTGATGCTTCAGCTCGACAATTAGATTGAGGGTAATAGGGAGTATAAAATCTATGTTGAATACCATATTTCTCCAAGAATTTTGTGGCTTCTTTATTCTTGAAAGAAGTTTCGTTATCCAAAACTATCATTTAAGGAATACCAAAGCGTGCTAGAATATGATTAAGGATAAAGTCACAAATAACATTTGCAGTAGTAGAATGGAGAGGAATAGCTTCTACCCACTTTGTAAAGTAATCTGTGGCTGTTAGGATGTACGTATGTCCTTGAGAAGAGGCTAGTGATATTTTTCCAATAAGATCAAAACCCCAAATACTAAACGGCCATGGAGCAACTTGATTACGAAGCTCACGAGCAGGAGCATGAATCAAATCACCATTTTGTTGACATTGATGACACTTCTTAATAAATGTTAAAGAATCTTGTTCCATTGTTTGCCAATAGTATCCCATTCTAAGAAGTTTATTAACTAAAGATTTCCCACCAAAATATCCCCCACAAGAACCAGAATGAGCTTCTACTAAAGCTATCAGAATTTTAGTTCTACCAAGACATCTTAATAGAAAACCATTATAAGAGCATTTGTAAAGTGTATCACCCAAAATTATATAACATGATGCAATCTTTCTAATACGATTACGCATCTTCCTAGTTGCTGATTCTGTAAAAGTATTATCTTTCAAAAAATGAAAGATATGTGAATACCATTCATCCAAATGCAAGTTGAAACAATCAGCAGAAAGATTATTAGAAATTTCAAGGTGTTTAAGAGTATGTATAGTAAATTGAAAATATTCAGCATTATTCTTGAGACAACCCAAAGAATTTGTGATTTCCATGGCGTCGGCGTGTTGATTATCTTTCCTAGGTAAGGTCTGAATCGTGTAAGAAGAAAATTGTGAAAGAATTTCAAGAGCCAAATCTCTATATTACATCATTTTATCATTCTTGGTCTGTTAACCTCCCTTGATTTGTTCAATAATCAATTTGGAATTCCCAAAGATTTCCAATTTTTTAATATGAAGGGATGAAGCCACTCGTAATCCAGCTATAAGAGATTCATACTCCGCAATATTGTTAGTACAAGGAAAGGTCAACTTATATGACATAGGGGTTGGTTTCTTTGTAGGAGGGACCAAGATAATGCCTACACCAAAACCTGTCTTGCATCTAGAACCATTAAAATGTGATTCCCAAACATCTTCTTGCTTAATTGCTAAAATATTCTCATCCAGGAATTTTATTGAGGTGACACTCATATCAGAATGAGGACAATGTGCTTCAACTAAATAATCAGTTAAAGAATTTCCTTTAATTGAATTTTGAAGAATGAAATTAAGATCAAATTCCTTTAGCAACATCACCCATTTTTCCAAATGGCTTGATAAATTAGTCTTTGAGAAAAGGCATTTGAGAGGGTCAAATTTAACAATCACATTGACCTCAACATTCAATAGGTAATGCCTAAGTTTTTGAAAAGCATAAAATAAAGCCAAGCATTGTCTTTCCAAATTGGTATATCTTGTTTCATAATCAAGTAAGGTTTGACTAATATAGTATACTGGTCTTTCCTTACCTTTGCTATCATGTTGAGCCAACAATGCACTCATGACATTGGAAGTACCGGAAGTATATAGATAATGTTAATCTCTAAGCGCTATTGATGATTAGTGACCAACACTTAGTCATTTACTTAGGCAGTTTTAGTTGGCTATCACTGTGGCCGAGCTAAAACTATCTAAGGACGAGAAAAATTACCGAGCAGTATTCAGGTTGCCGAGTTATATCATGCTGAGCCGAGTAGGATACTTAGTGCCGAGCGATAGAGATGTTAAGTGCTAAGTAGAACAGTGCTTGTATACATGTCTGAAATGAGTCAAACTTCGAGGATAAGTGTTCAGGCCGACTTATATAATCTTTTTGGGCTGACTTATGTACACATTTAATATTTTCCTATGGAGTTAATTATGCATTTAATTATTTTATCCTATGCATGACCTATTGTAATTATTAATTGTAATACCTTGGAGGTATGGGTATTAGATCTTGATAATTGATCTAGATCTCGCTACCAGACTTGAATAGATATATAAGATTGCTTCTAAACCCTATTTTGCAAGTGTGTGTGGAGAGAAGTGGTGATTGCATTTTGAAGTGAAATGCACAGAGGGTTATTTTTTAAGAAGCATAGATCAAGCAGAGTAACAACACAGTGAACAACAGAGTAAAGACATATCAGATTGTGAGATCATAGAAGGTACTGGAAAGAGGGGATCCTTCATTAGCATCTAAGTGCATAACGAAGGATCATTACTTGAAACATTCTAATCATTGTATCAGGTGGAAATCTCTTAACAGAGTGGTTCTAGCAGACCTTTCTAAATCTCCTAACAGAGTGCTTACTTTATTGTAAGTTGAAATCCTTTCACAGGGTAGATTGTAATGATCTTTAGCTCTTAACTAGGCAGACCTTTAACCAGGTAGATTGCATTTTGTAATCAACTCTTGTAGCCCTAACAGGCACACTTTATTGCTGCAGTAGTGAAGAATTTTTTGGGTGTCATCCCCACCCCATTTTTACCTATTTGGGATTCTGGGTTACCAAGTTCTTGTGTTATGAGTTATTTATTTCATTGTGTGAATTCTATTTGATGTTATATTAGATTCATATATGTATGAATGTGGATAAATTTGTTTTAAGTGTTTAAATTTGAAGATCTGATTCACCCCCCCTCTCAGCATCTTGCTTTCCCATTATTTTATTTTCAACAATTGGTATCAGAGCTTTGTTTTCTAGAAAATTTATAATCAGCTTGAGGATATAGATCTTGAGATGGAGATCTACAAGATGGGTAAAGTCATTGAGAATCAAAAGGTTGATGTTCAGCTAGCACTACAATAGCTTGAGACAACAAGACAGGAATTAAAGAAGTCCTTGATAGAAAGGAAAGATTTGGCCAAACAAATGAATGACATTCATTATCAGGAAGAGGACACCACAAATCTATTTTAGAATGGATATTATACTGAGAGTGATGCAATAATAGTAGATCTACTGGAAAAGAACAGTGCACTATGTGAAGAAGTCAGAAACGTAAAAAAGGAATAAGAAGCCCAATCAATAAGAATGTGTGAAGTTGTTGAACAGAAAAAGAAAGCCAAAGATGACAAGGCTATGACAAAAGAAGACAAAAGAATGATGACTATCAGACTTGATGAAAGAACACATGATGTACAAACAATGATAGTCAATCAAGTTGACATGGAAAATCAACTGCTACTTGTGAATCAGGAGATCAGTAGAAAAGACTTGGAGAATGTAAATCTTAGATCTGAGAACAGTCAGTTGAAAGATGAATTGAGATCAGAGAAATAACTTAACAACAAAGTGAATGATCCCAATGTAGCTTTGAGCTACTTTGAACAACTAGTGGAAGCATCAAGAAGATCTAAAGATTCTTTTGGATTAGATCACACTAAACAACATACAACCACTGAAAAAGGAGAATCATCTAAGACATGTGAAAGAAGGTATGCAAAACCAAGAAACAACAAACCTGTTTGCCACCACTGTGGGAAACCAGGTCATACAACAAACATTTTATGAAGCAAGAATGGTAAGTCCAATCCTAAAACTAACTTTAATAGATATTGCTTTAACTGTAATAAGTTTGGACATCAAGCACGTGAATATAAAAAAAAGGCAAGCAATGCACCTTCCACACCTAGATTCAATGGTAATTTTTATAACTGTCAGAAATATGGTCATAGAGCACAAGATTGCAGATCTAAAGGTAAACAACAATGGACATCAAAGGCACAAGAGAAATCACCAAGAAAAGGAAATACATACAATTGGGACTACAACACATGGCATAGTTTTCATTATTGTGGTGAGTATGGACATGTTCCAGAAAACTACATAAGGACACATTTCAGAGGAAAGTCTAAGAGTTGGATGAATGGAAGCCTAGTTTGTCATAGTTGTCTGAAAATTGGTCATACAAGGAATCATTGTAAGACTACGGTACCTGCTCCTACTGTTGAACAGATTAGAGCATAGATGAACTAGACATGGGTTAAGAAATCTGAGCCATGCAGTAGTGAAGCTATTGCAGCCGAGGTCACCCAATCCAATGGATCAGGTGAGCACATAATCTCCAACTAAGAAAAAGAGGTATGTTAAGAAATACATCTAAAATTCTTATCTTACATCAATTCCTAACATGAAATGTACCAAATTCCATATTTGCATATGTTAAGATGCACTAGGACACATTTTGAAGACAAAAAAAATGCCAAGAAGAGCTAATTGCACTACAGGTGTCGAGCACTAGTCATGGACACTAAGGCCGAGTTCTTTAGTGTGTGCCGAGTTTGTTGGCCGAGTAAGTTCTATGATGGCCGAGTATGGTGATCCGAGTGGGATGCGAGTTGTGTTAAAAAGCTGAGGATAGTTGGCTTGCACTAACTCAATGGGTAGAACATTTATTTCTTACCTTGACCTTTCAAGTCTATAAAGGATGAACATTTTATTCTTCATTTTACCTTGCAATTTTCATTATTCACGAAGTGATTGAAGAAGTTGCAGAATTGATCTTAACGAAGTTAGCATCAAAGAATTTGTTAGCGTATTGTCAGCAACTCTAAGGTGAATAGTGAAAAGTGCTACTTGCCGATGTACTCTGTTCTTCATTTTTTTGAGCCCTAATTTCAAGATTATGGCTGCAAGCTCTTCCAGACCAGTCAAAAGTATGGAGGAAGAACTAAAGAAAGTTTAGTTAGTATAGAATGATGTATGTGCACCTCTCAATTTTTGAGCCATTCTTGAAAGTGCAATTTAGAGTGATCTAACCAGAGCTCTCTCATCCATTCCACCCAAGGTACTTATGAGCCATGATGTTAGATCTTGTTACATGGTTAAAATTGGTGAAGTAGGTGATAGTGAATTGAGAAAATCCTACAGAAAATTGTGTTGATGGAGTTCTGAAGGGAGAATTCAAACATTTAGCTAACAAAGGGTTAACTAGTGCCCTAGATTTCCCACAAGGTTTCAAATATGAATGGATTAAGGTTATTCTTACCCGAGTTCATGATATGTGTATGTGGTTGGATAATGGACCAGTCAAGATAACTAAAACCATCATTCATCGAGTGACTGGATATCCTATTGTTAACGGGAAACATACAATGAGAGATAACAGTAAAGAGGAAATTATAGTGAACACTAGAGCCATATGGAACAACAAAGGTATGACTATCTCTACAATTAAAGACTTAGAACTTGATTTTGGAGTAAGAGTAATTGCACATAAGTTCTATCAATCGAGTCGATTGGATAGTGTTCCTTGTACAACCGTTCACCAGGCATGGAAGATTGTTAAGAAGAATCATACATATGATCTTGCCGAGCTAGAGCAAACACAACTAGCCAAGAACCTAGCATCAGTCAGAAAAGCTAGGAGCTCATCATGTAAGTTTGGTTCCTTACTAGTCTGCATATTTTTCTACATTCAGAATATATTTCCTACATTGGGAGATATCATTTGGAAATAGGATAGACCTATTATAGTTTAGATAAGTGAATGTATTGAGAAATTAGGAAGTAATTTCAATAGCATTATGGGGAGCTATTTTGTGGAATTTAAAAAGAGAATGAGATTAAGGACTAGGATTCCTAGATCACTAGTGGAGAAGCACTGTGAAGAAATTTGTTTTCTAGTTGATACAGATCACACATATATTTAGGCTGTGACACCTAGGGTAGCATGGTTGGAATCATTTCCCTATATAATTAACATTGATGAAGCATCAGCAGGCATCATTGCACTCCTAGCAGAGGCAATTGATGATTCCAGCAATTTGAATGCTGAGGGACAGGATATGTGGAGTGATACAAATATTGAGTCACCTATTAAGGCAATTGAGACTGAAGGAGGAAAGACCAGTGCATCTGGAGAGAGAAATAATGAGGAACTTGAAGTCATCAATGATCAGATAGGAAAAGAGAAAAATCAAATAGATGCACAAGAGGTAACCTCACAAAATCCACCTATTTTAGAGATTGTAAAAATAATTTTCAATAGTGGTGTAGTGTTGAAGGATAATGCTGACAAGCATAAGGAAAAAGAGGTAGTGCAGGTGTTGGTTGATCTACCACACTCTGCATCATCCACTCCCATAGGTCCTAAAACTAGAGGTATGCCTGATCCTCAGACAATCTTGAGAGAATTGAAAGAGGCAATGTTTATTGATACTGTCATAGGAAAAGGTATTGATAAGATGCGGTCGAGCATCAGCTCACCAGAATTAAAGAGAAGGAAAGTTATGAAGAAGAAGTCTCAGATTATTGATGTCACATTAGATGACATAAATGTGATTCCACAATGGGATCCCAATGAATTTTGTTTTGAACAAATAGGGACTCTTCAAGAATTACTTAAGAGGAAAAAGAGACAGGAATAAATGAAAATAGAATAGAAGCAAAAGCAGGTGTTACATGATATAAAGGATATATTTCCAAAGGCCTTTAACTTCGAAGATGAAATGCCTCATGCTCCCATTATTGATCAGTTAGTTCACATTGTACAGACGGTAACTAATGATGACATAAATACCAATGAAAAACTTCTACAATGGTCCAAGAGGAGATTTGAGAGCAAAGTTCTAGAGAAAATCTCAGAAGAGATTGCAACAAAATAGGTTGAACTTTCTACTCTTGTAAACATTTTGTAGAAAGTTACAACAAACATTTATTCTTTGTACAGGAAGCTATGTGATGTTGAATTCTTCACAAAGGATAATCTACAGCTTGTTGAGAAGCTACAATTAGATTTGAAATCAACTGGTGATACTTTGGGTAAGGATGCCACCTCTAACTCCTTACATTCTACTAAGTTGATCAATGCAAAAAGAAAAATTGTCAAGCTTATGGTTGAAGATGGTCAAATTAGGGCCAAATTGATCACCATTCAAACAAGCCTGTTGCCTCACTTGGAGGTAATATAGAAGGAACTTTCAGCTGCAAAAGATTTGTCACAGAGAAATGCAAATCTCTCAACTGCTGAAAGTTTAGTGAGTCTAGCTGCCGAGCTAGAGATAAAAATGGAAGTTATGAAGATTGCCAAGGATAGTTGGGATACTACATTTGCATCCACCCTACATCTTCATAAACAATTTTTGGACAAATATAACTTAACCCCACCTGCAATCAGTGACAAAAATAAGGGGGAAGTTGGTAAGGATACAAAAGTTGGTAAGGATGTAGTATGATAAATCAGTATAGAATAGTTACATTTGTATATATTTTGAAGGCATGTATTCTATGTAACTTTTTGTATGTATAATTCCAAGTTTATTCCTAGGGGGAGTACTTTGTATACTTAGGCAACATTTTGATGGAATGAAATGAATAAATGATAAGTAGTTTTTTGCCACTAATATCAAAGGGGGAGATTGTTAATCTCTAAGTTCTATTGATGATTAGTGACCAACACTTAGTCATTTACTTAGGCAGTTTTAGTTGGATATCATTGTGGCTGAGCTAAAATTATCCAAGGCCGAGCAACATTGCCGAGCAGTATTCAAGTTTCCGAGTTATATCACGCCGAGCCAAGTAGGATACTTAGTTTCGAGTGACAAAGATGTTAAGTGCCGAGCAGAACAGTTTTTGTATACATGTCTAAAATGATTCAAACTTCGAGGATAAGTGTTCAGGCTGACTTATATAAGCTTTTTGGGCCGACTTATGTACACATTTAATATTTTCCTACGGAGTTAATTATGCATTTAATTGTTTTATCTTATGCATGACCTATTGTAATTATTAATTGTAATACCTTGGAGGTATGGGTATTAGATCTTGATCATTGATCTAGATCTCTCTACCAGACTTGAATAGATATATAAGATTTCTTCTAAACCCTATTTTTCAAGTATGTGTGGAGAGAAGTGGTGACTGCATTTTGAAGTGAAATGCACAGAGGGTTATTTTGTTAAGAAGCATAGATCAAGCAGAGTGATAGCGTAGTGAACAACAGAGTAAAGACATATCAGATTGTGAGATCACAGAAGGTACTGGAAAGAGGATATCTGTCATCAGCATCTGAGTGCATAATGAAGGATCATTACTTGAAACATTCTAATCATTGTATCAGGTGGAAATCTCTTAACAGAGTGGTTCTAGCAGACCTTTCTAAATTTCTTAACAGAGTGCTTACTTTATTGTAAGTTGAAATCTTTTCACAAGGTAGATTGTAATGATCTTTAGCTCTTAATCAGGTAGACCTTTAACCAGGTAGATTGCATTTTGTAATCAAATCTTGTAGCCCTAACAGGCACACTTTATTGCTATAGTAGTGAAGAATTTTTTGGGTGTCATCCCCACCCCAATTTTATATATTTGGGTGTTTGGGTTACCAAGTTCTTGTGTTATGAGTTATTTATTTCATTGTGTGAATGCTATTTGATGTTACATTAGATTCATATATGTATGAATGTGGATCAGTTTGTTTTAAGTGTTTAAATTTGAATATTTGATTCACCCCCCTATCAGCATCTTTCTTTCCCATTATTGTATTTCCAACAGATAAAAGGGTTTATTGAATTGGGCAGGTTGCAAAATAGGAGGATTAGCAAGATACTCCTTAAATTGCTCAAAGGATTTTTTACATTCCCGGTTCAAAGAAAAAGTGGTATCTTTTCTAAGCAAGGAAGTGAAAGGAATAGTTCTATCGGCTAAGTTAGAAAAAAAATGATGGATATCTTGTATTTTTCCTTGTAAAATGTGAAACTAAGAAATATTCTTAGAAGGAGGCATGTTAACAATAGAATTAATCTTTTCAGTATCAACTTCTATGCCTCACTTAAACATTATAAAACTTAATAATTTACCCGAATCAACTCCAAAGGCACATTTCTTAGGATTCAATCTTATATTATAACTCCTAATTATTTCAAATATTTTCCTTAAAATAAACACATGATCCTCTCTTTGTATAGATTTCACCAAGATATCATCCACGTAATCTTCCAGAATCTTATGAATGTAATCATGAAAAATCAAAGTCATAACACGTTGATAAGTTGCTCCTGCATTTCTTAGTCCAAAAGGCATCATGACCCAATAAAATGTTCCCCAAGGTGTTATAAATGCAGTTTTAAGTTGATCTTCAATAGGGATAAACATTTGATTATAACCCAAAAAACATCCATAAAAGATAATAAAGCATGACCCATTGTCGAATCCACAGTCATATCAATATTGAGTAACATGAAATCATCTTTTAAGGATGACTTATTTAAATCTAAAATTCAGTGCACATCCGTATCTTATTTTATCCTTTGGAACTAGCCACAATATTGGAAATCCAATCAGATTAATCAATAGAGCAGATGATCCCAGCACTTAATATTTTTTCAATTTCAGCTTTAACTAATAAGGCAATGCCTGGATTCATCTTTTGGATTTTCTATTTTACAGGTTTAGCATTAGGTTTGAGAAAAATATTGTGAGTAACAATTTTAGGATCTTGATGACATGTAATTGATTGAATGCTTGATAATGTTAAGTTGAAGATGATGCAAGACATTAAAATAGTTAATGGTTTTTATTGTCATTGATGTCAACTTGATATCATCTGTACGGTCATGTACATAATGCAAAAGACTTCAGAGAGTCAATAGAATAATGATTATTCTTTCAATAATGCATAAAAGTCAAGTATTCACTAAGTAACAGACAACACCGATGGAGTGCACACCATCGGTAAAGACAAAGAAAAAGTCATAGTGATAACCGATGAGAAAAAGACAGTGTTGCCTGACGAGCTGAAAATAGTGTTTCTTGACGAGAAAGATCCAATGATGCCTGACGGATGGAGATCCTGAAGCTAACTACAGTTACACCGATGGAAGTGGTAGCTGTCACCGATGATGAACTACAGAATTGACTGACAGAACAGAGAGTTCAGAAAATGAAAAAATATCTAGCAGGCAGAGCTTAAGGATAGACTTCACTAGTTGTTTTATTTGTTTTATTTGACCACAATTAAGTAATTGTTTTAAAGAAGATTTGTACAGTTGGAAAGAAGATAACTATGAGATAAATTAGGAGTTAAAGTCGTAAATCAGATTGGCTGGATTGTTTTTCATGCCAAGAATCAAGAATTAAGAATTAAGGAATATCATGTCTATATAAGAGACAAGCATAATTCATTTCTTCATGCAATCAGATACACGAAAGGGGAGTGAATAGAAATAAGATGTTGAAGAGAAACTAGTGAAGGATAAACTTCATACAGTCCTGATCAATCAAGCTAAGGGAGAGCTAATGAATTCTGAAGACACCGATGAATAATGAATCACAACATCACTGAGTAGAAAGTGTGGAGCACAAAGGAATTGAATTGATACATTGATCAGAGAGGTATTGTACTTAAATAGATCTGAAAATTTGCAATTCAAGTTGCATTAGAAATAGGTCATTATGTTTCAGTTTAACCATTGAAGCATTAAGTCTCTTAACATAGCAGGACTTAATCTTCTTCTATAATTGAGGTATATCCTAAAAGATTTCCAAAAAGGTTGATTCATGAAATTAGAATTGAATTTGCATAAAGCCTATTGACAGCCTAAGAAGAAGGTTGATTCAAGGATGGTAGAAAGATTTTCCTAAAGCCTATTGATAGTCTAAGAAGAAGGATGATTCAAGGATGGTAGCAAAATAGATGTCAGATACTAAGTGACAACCTATGTATAAAAATCCTCTAACAAGGTCGCACTTAACAGTGTGTTTGTAACCTTTAACAAGGTTGGATCCTAACAGGGCTCACTTCAGAAAAGTGAAAATTTGGGGTACCTGTCCCATTGATTTTTCCCTTAACAGGGTTTCCGCATTAAAATCCACGTGTTATGTGTGTATGGTTTATTACTTTATTGTTTTACATTTCACATAAGCTTTTCTGGATTGATTGGTATACTCTACATATTTACCAAGTATCGGTAAATAAGTTTTACTGCTTATCAGTAATCAAGGAGAATAAGTACAGACAAGGTAAACCAGAAGATAATTAATTATTTCAAATTATTTCAAGGCATGCATCTTGTAGGGATTTAATAATATAAGGTGTATTGATTGGTGGATTAAATTTTTGAGGCCACTAGTTCACCCCCCCCTCTCAGTTATTACTAAAAATTGGTATCAGAGCTTGTGTGCTTAGAAGGAAGGTTTCAAGACCTAAGTAAAGATCACAAGATGAATAGATGAGATGTGTCTAAGTTGAACAAAGACAACTTTGCTTCATGGCAAAGAAGGATAAGACTCCACTTATCAGGTATTAGCAATGATATTACTCAATACTTAGGTACTGAATATGTGTTGCCTACAGGACCATTGATAGTAGATCAATTGAGAGTGAAGCATGAGCATAACTGCATGGTTATAGAGCTTTCTTCCTCACTCTCTGATGCTAAATTTGAAGATGTCAAAGATTACAAAAATACAAAGACAATGTGGGACAAACTGAAGCTTGTACATGGAGGTGATACAAATGTTCTAAGAGCCAAGGCAGAAAGCCTTAGAGGAAAGTTTGATGATCTCAGAATGAAAGAAGGTGAAAACATCACACAATACAATACAAGAATAAAAGAAGTAGTCAATGATATACGAGGTGTTGGAGGTACACTTGAAGAGGAGATAATGGTAAGTAAAATATTAAGAACCTTATTTCCTGTATATGCTATTAGAGTCTCTGATATTCAATAAATGAGAGTAGTAGCAAAAAATATAGTTACTCTTGATAGCCTAATTGGTAGACCGATTTCATTTGAGATGAATAACTTTGACAATAGTGTCTTACCAAGTTTAGAGTCTACATTTAAATCTTCTATGAGAATAAGCAAATCTAGTTACAGACACTCATCTAGAAGAGACAGTGAAAGTGAAAGTGAAGAAGAAGATCTAGATGAAATAGAAGCACTCATGGCAAGAAGAATGCAGAGAGGCAAAGGTAAATACAAAGGCAAGTTACCACTTGTAT
>MU225098.1:617527-630845 GCA_018584345.1 Thuja plicata
CCTTCTTGATCAAAATCTCCTTCTACGTCGGCTTCATCCTCACTTTCCTCTCTTATGGCAAGATTCATGCCTCTGCGAATCTCTTCCTAAAATTCTTGCACTTGTCTTTGGAGGGCTCTAACCTCAGGTGGTACACCTCCAGCTCTTCTACCATGCTCCCTTCATGGAGGCATTTTCACGCTTATCGCTGAAACCCTAACCACAGTCCTGGTGTAAACTGCCTCACAGTCGGCAATCTGTCTACACACTCAGGAACCTCTCACTCTAATACCACTTGATAAAGGGGACTCCCCTTAATACCACAAGTACACGACAGAAACAAAGAGAAACAACAAAAATTTGCAAGAATAGAAAATTGGATTCTTATTGGCTCCACAAATGTGGAATTACAAACTTCAGAATTACAATATCAAAAGCCACATGGGCATCCCTTACAATAATTTGTAGGACAAAGCCTCAAATAACCACCCAGAACTACCCTAGACAACACTACAGGCCTTCTTTATATAGGCAATTTTCACCGCTTGAGAAGGTTCCAGAAATCTAGCCATTAAGGCTGACTACCCTTAGCATTTAATTATTTTTTTCACTTTTATTACAAAAGGGTTGGCTTTAAATATTTACAAAATACGAGATTAGGTAGCCCAACTTTTGGAAGCCATAAATTTTGAACCGTAGCTCCAATTGGCTATTATAACCACTTTCCAGAAAGGGGAGATCGCGATCTACAGTACTTGACTAGTGAAGCGCAAGTAAACAGGGGGTTCGACCTCGATTCGGAGCCTCTAAGGCCCTAAAAATTGAGCTCAAAGGTTTTGTACCCTAAGATCTCAATAGTAAATCCTTAATAACTTTGTCAATACAGATGATCTGGCAATGAAATTTAACTGGCATTCTTATATGACTAAGATGAACCTTCACTTGGAAAATTAGAACATTCTGAGTTCAAACGACCAACTTACTAAAAATAGCAAGTTTCCAAAAATAGCAGCTTTGTACAAAATAGCCCTTATTGAATATAAAAACACATATTTTTGGGTGATGCAAGATTGCCCTTACACCCAGGATGCTCCTGCATCAATTGGAATAGAGGCAAAACCAAATTTTATCCATTTAGCTGCATCTTTGTCAATAGAAGAAAGGGAGAAATTCATTTACTTTTACAAAGAAAGACAAGTGAATTTTGCATGGTCCTATGTCGATATGCCAAGATTGGACCCAAATATAATAATGCACCATCTTAACATAGCTCTAGGAGTTAAGCCAATAAAGAAAAAATTGAGAAAGATGAATGCACATGTGGCATTATTGGTTAAAGAAGAGTTAAAGAAACTCTTGGACAAAGGATTTATTTGGTCTATTGCATATGAAACCTAGATTTCCAAGATTATACTTATTTCCAAAAGTAATAAAGGCATAAGGATTCACACCGACTTTTGGGATTTAAATAAAGCATATCCCAAAGATGATTTCCTGCTTCCTAACTATTACCCAATTTTATGTTCATTCAATTGGTTAGGTTTGTTAGCGTAATTACTGAATGGCTAAATAACCTAGTTTGCACATTATTAGTGATCTAAATTAAGTTTTTGTTCATTTCCTAAAAGCTGAAAATGAAAAGTACATAAAGGAAAGAATCAAACTAAGATATCCAGGAAATGAAATGATATATACATTGGATCATATTTAGTTTGAACATTAATGACAAGTCTATGTAGAAGGAAAGTAAAGCATTTATCTAACCTCACATAGGCCATGAGCATATATCCAAATCCTAGAAATCTATGGCTAACTACATACATGCACAAGAGAAAATGATTATAAATAACAAGGTAATAGACATTTCCTGAAGGATGGAAGAAGTGTTGACCCTAGGGGTGACTCCAGTGTGCTCCTATTTCATCTAGAACCTGCAGAAGAGAGAGAAAAGGGATAGATCCAATGGATCTAAGCAATGCATGATAACTAATTATCTATATACGCCTACAATCATACATGCATGAAATCAGCCATATATTAGTTGGAGGGAACCATGCTCCAGGCATTAACATACTCACAGCAACGCTGCAGAGGAAAGAAGGATACCATATTTTCATTAATTTTTTTGTTCCATGTGCAGGTATAGAAGAAGCTATTTTATTACATTAGTATGTGATAAATGCCCTCACTCATGCACAGGTAGTCTTCAAGGCCAGTCATCACAGGCCACCTTTGAAGAACAACTTTGCATAGGGAAGAACACTTGTAGAGATGCATCAAAAATTAGTAATAGCCATGGAGAATTCATCATACATGAAGACAAATGGTATAATTGTGCATGAGTGCATGATTTCAATCAAAGAAAGATAGCAGAAATATGATGTTCATAAAAATTCAACCAATGAAGCATCTACATAGAGCTCCCAGCATAAGAGATGGTCAAGAATTTATAGAAGTAGGAGATATGATGTTCTTACAGGACAATACAAATTCGGACAACAAGGTTGTATTTCTTCTACATGTCTTTCTTATGCATCCAAGTCATATTAATCATAGATGTAATAGCATGGACTTGATGCATGGTACATTCTGCAAAACTATCAACTACATCTTAGCATAGTAATAGTGCACCTTCAAAGTTTAGAATAGAAAAAGGTATGATGTTTTGAATCTATACATCAAGTACATGCATACCATGTTTGAGAAAGTAATCAATCAGTAAAAATGGGGCAGCATATAAATTTCAAAGTTAGCATCATTTATATGTTGCACATGGGAAAAGATGCTTCACATATGAGATCTAATTAAGAAAAGGTGATATGCATGTTTGAGAATCTGCATATAGCTTGTTAAAAATAGTAGTAGAATATCTAGAGAGGCATCAAGCAATGATTCATAACAGAGCTTACAAATACAGTGTCTATTTCAAGCAATGTGATGAGCAAATATATTGTAAACAACATTAAAAAGATCATATGTATGCCCATTAACAGAAACAGAAGAACAAAAGTGGAGCCACACATTACAAAACTCATCCATGGATGACATTATAACATCATGGCACTTCATCCTGTGGACACAAAAGAGGAAGACATGTTCCATAATTTGAGAAAATAGTCATAGCTCATGGCCTCAAGGAGATAACAGCAAGGTAATATGACTGTAATAAAGGTTTTAATGAAGCATAGATAGCATTATATCATCATAGAAACCCTTCTTGTGGATCCAAATGATGGAATTCAAAGATGCAAACAATACATGATGCCCTAGTATACACCATGAGTTGGTTTCCAGGTCACATCAAGCAAAGACTGAATCTGAATCATGCAAACAAAGCCCATGGCCAGCAAGGCAGACACAATGTTTCTAGAATGTTTCCATCAAGTTTGAAAACAACATATATACATAGTTTGTGGCCCTGCAAAGGAGTTCAAAGAATCAAGGTATCATCAACATTATTGCATTTTCAGGAAAACAACAAACACAACATCATAAACCCCAATGTATGTTGGTAGATACATCATAGAAAAACCAGAAATTAGCAATAGCCCGCGGCCTCAAATGGACAGTAATAGAAATGCTGGAATGTCTTCAAACATTTGCATCAAGATAAGAATATCATTACAACATCATGGTGCCCCTTTGTATGGAGGCAAAACGGAGAAAAGTTACATTCAAAAGTGAATAAACAAAAAGTTGTTATAGCTCACGCCATGAAGTTTACAAGAAAGCTAATATTTCCAAAGGTATTATGCATCCATAGATAGCATTACAATATCATGGCACCATCTTCTATGGATTCCAAAGAAAGGATTTTCCTTTCAAAAACAACACAATGATACCCTAGTTTACTATGGTTTCCAGAAACAAAAATAGTAAATACAAACACTAAAATAGTAATGTCAAGGAAGCAAGGAATCAAAGAAACAGAGATAGCTTGTAGCTTCTTAAACACATGAAGAGAAATGTGACCATACAGAAGATCAACTCCCCAATAATGATGCAGGGATGCAGATTGAAGGCAGCTCGATGGAGAAAAGAGGCAGAATAGAGCATGTTTTTTTATCAAAAACCTAAGATGCAATAAATGAATAACTTACCTTGATCATTAAAATCATTTCAAACTCTAGAAAATCCATGCAAATCAATCCATGAGCTGAAACTTTCCCAAAATCATGATTTCTTGCCTCCAAAACATCAGCCAGGGCATAAAAACCGAGTTTTACTCTTGCAGATTCGATGAAGGATGAAAAGCATATGTTTTGGGGATTTTTGGGCATATTTTAATGTTTGAAATATGGTAAAAACCTATGGTAAGGGTAGGGTTATTTAATATTTCAAATATATAGCCTTTGAAAATATGTTTTTATAACATATGATAAGGTGGGATTTAGAAAATGGGTTTTTAAATCTTGCATAGGGGGTAAAGACGAAGTCTTTTAATGCTTTAATGAGCCATTTAGGGACAGGATAAAATAAATGTAATATTCTCCACCTAAGTCCTAGGGGTCATTATGTCTTGATGTATTAGGGCTATGATTGATGTAAATCATGCATATTCTATTATTGTAAATATTTTCCAATGATGCAATTATAAATCATTTTAGGCAAATATCATCTATCAAGCATGATTAGAGGGGGGATATATTATGTTTGGTAAGAAATTTATGGATTAAGCATGATTCTGAATTCTTCTCTCACCTACCCCTTCAAATCCAGGAGCCTGACATCCATATTTGAGCAACATGTTGGTGGACCTAAAAATGCAGATTTTTAGATATATCCCTACATCCAGTTCCAGATTTGATGGAGTTAGACATGGTGATTTCTAGAATCCTTGGAAATGCACATTTTTGAGTTCTCACCTATTTATACCCCTATCTTTCTTGTGATATCTAGTTCTTCATTCTATCTCACTTTGAGATTTGAATTCTTGTAGCTCAGAGAAGGAGATTTTCTCAGTTCCTTCTGGTTAAATACATAATAGAGATCCTCTTTTTCCTATTGTTTTCTAGATTATTTAATGATTTTTAGTCAGGTTATTGTGATTCAAGTTAATCCACTACTTGGCATATTGTTCATTTGATGTTTAGAAGGAATGTACTATTCCCTAGAGTCTGGTTTGTGTGCTCTCATAAGCCTTTGAGTTGAGAAATCCATTCATTTCCTTCTCATTGACAATCTTCACCTTGTTATTCTAAAAAAATATATATAAGTAGGAAAAATTTTTGAATTTCAAATTATGTTTAAGTCATATTGTGATCATTTTACAAACTGTGAGTCTTCAAAGTTTTGGTGAATCACCTAGGTTTTAATTCCAATTTTCAATTCATGCATTCTCTCTCCCTTTCCTCCAAAAAGTTTTAGTTTAAGGTGATTCAAGGGGAAGTCGGCCCTTAATCTAGAGGTCTACTTCCATTATAGGTTCCCCACAATGTGGAATTATTCCCATGTTTCACAGGATTGTTGAGTGTCATAATTAGCTCTTTCGGGTGTAATCCCTAGTGACAACAGTTTTTGGCACGCTCGGTGGGACTTTTTTGAACTTCGTTGGTTCAAAATTATTGCATGTATTGTTGTTGTTTGGTGTGGAAAAAATTAGTTTTGCCTTTTGAGGATAGAAAGAAGCACACCTGGAAACTCTGGGAAAGTATCTACTGGTTTCAAGCAGATAAAGTGCTAGTATGTAGGAAAAACAAGTTTGTTCTTTTCCATTATTCAGTAAGTTCAATTATTTTCCAGCCTATATAAATGTTTCAGTGTATTTTCATTTGATAAGAGCATGCCTTATTAGTATCCATTCCATGAAGGTGATGTCTATACACCTTCATATTTGCCTTATCAAAACCACCATGTTGCTGACAACCCTACTTCAATGAATTACCAATATGCCCAGCAAGCTCATCATGCTTACCACCCACCCATCCTTACTCAACCTTATTGGAAACATACCAAAAATTATAAACATCCTCAAGGAAACTATTCCATGCCATGTCAACATAAATATGCTTCTATTCAGCCTCATAACTCAAACAATATGGAAATAATTGAGATAAAAGGTATATTTTCATAATTGACTAAGCAATTATCTGAGTTCAAAAGACAATAGGAAGTGAATCTACACTAGGAGGAGTTGACTTACTAGGATTATATCTATGAGAAGGAGGTAGAGGCATAGATAAAATATGAAGAAAGTGTTGCAATGTCTTCTCAAGTGCACAAGCTGGAAACCCAAGCAGCCACAACTTTTCCAAACCCGTTCTTTGGAAAAGAAGCCCCAAGATTCAATATACTTAGCTTCAAACCTGATGGTTTTTCTTTTGAGGAAAATTCAACAATCAATATAAAATAGAAATCAGTATTTGTTCAAATGTATCCTTCTGAGATGGTAATGCAATAGAGACAATATGAGGAGGGTCTTGTGAGGGAGTTGGTTGCAAAGGAACAACAAGTGAAAGATCAGGTCCTGAAGATTCTGAGCTTCAAGCAAGGTATAATCCCTGAGTCTAAATATGAGGACTCTAAATTTAAAATTCCAAGTTTTAAGAGCATTCATTCTCTTCAAGAGCCTATACTTGAAGAAAATCTATTCAATATTCCCAAGAGCAATATTTTTAGTTGCAAATTCAGCCCATTGAGAACCCAAAAGATGATACACTTATGCATGATTTTCAAAAGTAAAAATCAAACTTGATAGGAGTAACTAAAGATCATAACTAGTAGGGACAGTTGGTTCATGCATGAGAATCAAATCTTGGGCTTGAAATGATAATAGAGGAGGCTGGTATAGAAAAGGATGTTATGTTTTTGTTTGATGAACTCCTAGGTTTTGTGAGTGATGAGGAAGAGGAAATTTTGATTTCCCTTACATCATTAACAGAGTAATGAGAGGAAGTTCAAGATCTTGGTGTTTTGAGTGTGTATAACAATGACAACAAGGTAAATATCAGTCCTCTCCCATGTAAAGATGAGAATCAAGATTATGAGGCTGATTTTTTGGAAATTCTTGAAGTATTCATGACACAATTAGATAACTGTCATTCATCTCCTAATAAAGAGGATCAGGTTCAAAAAGTTATTGAATAAATGATGGTTGTTGAATCTTAGCAAAAGTATGAAAATGAAGTTGATAAAGTGTTGGTCCAAGAGGAGACAAGTGTAGACAACATTGAAAAGAGGCTTTAAGAATCAGATTTGGTTCAAGAGAATGGTGGGATGGTGGAAATAATAAGAATTAATAGCATTCCAGGATTCTTTATTACAAGGGGCTGCCCAATCAAGCATATTTCAAGAATGGGGCCTAGGCCTGAGATTCTAGTTATAGATGAGAAGATTCGGCATGCATATGTACCTTAAATCTACATTGATTTTGATTGAACCCAAGAGGTATGTGACATATCTATTCATTTATAAGATATGCTTTAGGAGTTTCAATTATTTTGAGTCATTTTGGATATCTTTCTGGCTGCATGTATGTATGTATGTATCTCATATGTTGTTGGTGAGAAAAGGAATCTATTTCAATCAATTTTTCAACGGATGTATCAAGGGATATGATGATTGATTAGCTTAGGTTAGATGGGTAGATTAGAAGTTTTTAGTTTTAGTTGTGTGTTTCCAATTTTTACCTCTTTGCAATAAGCCAGAAATACATTGATGCCATTCTAAAAGCTTCACCGAAATAAGCATCAATGATTGGTATTAGTGATATGGGACCCACTGATACAAACCATTCATACTCACAAGATGAATCCCTCAGAGTAATACCAACATATCTCAGGCACTTTAGTTGTTTTGTTTCAAAGAGGAGTTGTTGTTTTTTAGAGTTTGAGCCAAATTTCAATTGAGGAATCCAGAGGACTCTATGCCCAATGGATAGTGAAGGAAACTAGTCAAAAAGGGTACTAAGCAGGAAAGCACTTAGTTGAGGTTGCCAAAAATGTTATGCAATTTTATGTTCATTCAATTTGTTAGGGTTGCTATCCTAATTACTAGGTGAATTTCTAAATAACCTAGTTTTCACATTATTAATGACCTGAATTAAGTTTGTGTTCATTTCCTAAAACCTAAAAATGAAAATTACATAAAGGAAAGAATCAAACTAAGATATCCAGGAAATGAAATGATATATACATTGGATCATATTTAGTTTGAACATAAATGACAAGTTTGTGTGAAGGAAAGTAAAGCATTTATCTAAGCTCACACATGCCATGAGCATAGCCAAATCCTATAAATATATGGCTAGCTAGATACATGCACAAGAGAAAATGAATATAAATAACAACGCACCAGACATCTTGATAGGAGTAACCTTGAGAGTGTGCTTACACAATGCTCTAGACTAGGTTTTGTGCTCCCTAGTCCACTTAGGATCCTAATAAATCCTTAGGACCTCTCTAGTCTATAGGCACTGTACCTAAGACCGCTCCTAACTCTTATTTAGGAGTCTTCACTTTTTTGTTTCACTCTAAGAGAAATCTATCTCATAGTTTTGTCTCAATGCTTTCTATGTCCTTGAAGAATTCCAATGAAAAATTCTTCATACCAAATCCTTCCTTGCTAAAATGGTCTTTTAATCACCTTTAATGTTCATTATACATCCATTCACACAAAATCTCATAAGTCTTCAAACCCAATTTGGTCGAGTTCACTATTTGCCTTCAAACTGTCATATTAGGCCTAGTGATCCTACTAGCCCTATCCAGAGGGTTTTTCAATATTTTCTCTCAAAGCTCCCACACAACACCCAAAACCAATTTAGGATAAAGATACCATTTTTGGATACCTAAAATATTTCTAAGATCTAGGGTCCCCAACTTTTCTGTACATCACTTTCCTAGAAAGTAGGGATTTTAGGCCTATTTTGGTTCTCTACTAGAAACTCTCTGATTTCTCCTAAAAATTCAATCTAGATTTATTGGTGGGGATCTGATCTTGACACTAGGGACCTATGAGACCCTAAAAACATTGAGACCGCACTTGGTTCAATTCTCCATTACATTCCCTTGTCTTTGCAAATGGATTTAACCCTATCATTCTCCTAGTCGAGCTATCCTAACTCGCCTAGGGCATGACCTTATAAATAGCTAAACAACTCCCCTGACTTCCTACCTATATATACACTATTTATAGTGGCTCCCTTAAGAATTTCATTCAAACTTTTGAGTTTTCCACGGTTGAATTTCATGGGGGAGCCATGAAACAAAAAACTGACTGAAAGAGACCAGTAGACTACCTAATTAGCAAATATTTTCCTACAACTACAAGATCAACTCAAAAATACTAACTCTTTGAAAGAGAAAGTCTTATAAAAATCCCTAAAACATTAATCCATATTTATATCTCAATATTCAATCCATTAACACACCATAAACTTACAAAGTAGTCGACTGTGTACTTTCTTGACAAAAACTTGCTTTCTTGCTCTCCAAAAGTTGCATACATTCACTCTTCCTCAGGAAACAAGCCATAGAGTGTCTAAAGATACCTTCTCCACCATTTTAGGCCATTTAAAATAAATTCCCACTCCTAGAATTGAGGGGATCCAATTTTGTCAAGTTGCATGCAACATTTGCAAAAAGTTGCAAATGTTGTCATGACAACTTTTGACATCTTTCACATTTACTATGCAAACTAGACTCTAGGGCCTCTAACCCATTTATTTCAATTATATAACCTCATTTATGACCCCTAAGGCATCTTTTGTACCCAACATGGGTCTTGGCCACAATTTGAACCCATTTCCTAATTTAGACCAAACTAGGACTAAACTATTAAAAACAACTAACAAAGACTAAAAGTGAACTTAGCACTAACACTAATTCACCTAGTCACACAACATGACCTTCTAAGGTTTTAAGAAAACACACACTCTGACTTGGATAAGGTATAAGGTCAGATACAAGCCAAAAAACTAGGGCTATGAGGATTGCCTAGGTGGTCTTGCATCATCATCCCCTAAACAAAAGGCTTAAATCCACCCTTGGATTGAGTAAGTTGAGATCAACCCCCAACTTCATAAAGTTAGCTTCCTTGATCCACACCACATCTAAATCATCTTTTCCTTTCCATTTTATCAAATGTTCTTTATAATCCTTTCTAGTCTTCTTGTAGACTCTAGAATCCAGAATTCTCTCTGCTTGTTTGATTGGTGTAAATGGAAAATGTAGTTCTTCAACATCCTAGATCACTTCATTAAAACTCTAATCAGCATTACGGATTAGGACTTTATACAATATCAAGTTTGCAACATTGAATATTGGAGATAAACCCAAATCCTCCAGAAGTTCCACCTTATAGGCATTGGCTCCATACTTTTCTAGAGTGACACATGGTCCAATATTTCTCATTTGAAGTTTATGAGGTGTTCCTTTCTGAAGTCTTGCCTTGCTAAGGTGAACCATAACTAGATCTCCAATCTTGAATTGGACATCCCTTCTGCTCTAATCCACTTTAGTCTTGATGTTCTTTGTATTCTCAATGAGTGTCTTCCTAACTATTTCATGAACTTCTTGCATAGAATATGTAAATTCCTCATCACATACACTCCTTTTTAATCCATCCTTTAGTTCTCTTAGTTCATGAATGCCTCTAAGGTGAATGCCATAGACAATTTCAAAAGGACTTTTCCTTGTGGTCCTGTTCACATTGTCATTGTAGGCATACTCAAATTGGCCTATGATTTGGTCCCATATCTGACCATACTCTTTTTTTAAGCATCTCAGGAGATTGCCAAGGCTCCTATTTACTACCTCTATCTAACCATCTAACTGAGGATGGTAGGCAGATCCAAATGAAAAATTAGTTCCAAGATTTTTCCACAGTGTCTTCCAAAAGTGGCTCATGAACTTTATGTCTTTGTCAGACACTATACTCAATGGAAAACCATGAATCCTAACAACCTCCTTGAAGAATAATGAAGCTATCTGACTAGCATCAGTGGTTGTCTTGCAAGGTACAAAGTGGTCTAGTTCACTAAATCTGTCTATAATCACACAGACACTATCCATTCCTTGTTTATTCTTGGGTAACCCTACTACAAATTCCATGCTTAGACTTTCCCATGGTCTATTTGGAATGGGAAAAGGTTGATATAGGCCTTCATTTGTAGATGTTCCTTTGGCCTTTTGACAAATAGCACAACCTTATACATATCTCTTCACATCCAAGTTCATCTTGGGCCAAAAATAAAATTTTTGGACAACTCTTGAGTTTTGTTAATCCCAAAATGGCCACTAAGTGCACCATTATGTTTCTCTTGTATAATATTCTCTGTAAGACCCCCTAGGGACACACAACTAACTCCCTTTAAACAATAAACTAAATTACAAAGTGTACTCAGAGTATTGACTATGAAAGTGGTTTTTATACTCTTGACATACCTTGTAGATATCTGCAAAGTCCTCATCTTGGCCATATAGGTCCTTGAGGTTATCAATTCCCATACTCTGTAGTTAAATTTCTTGAATGGTCAATTCTCTTATGCTTAAAGCATCTACAACTTTGTTCTACAACCCTTTCTTGTGTTTGATATTGAATGTATATGCTTGTAGGTATTCAACCCACTTCATATGCTTATGACTCAACTCATCTTGTGAGTTCAAGAAGCTCAATGCTTGATTGTCTGAATAGACAATAAAATCCTTTGGCAAGAGATAAGGCCTCCATTTTCTTAGTGACTGGACCAGTGCATATAAATCTAGGTTATAGGAAGAATACTTCCTCTTGGCTTCCGTCAACTTCTCTAAATGGAAGGCCACTGGTTTGCCTTCGTGGCTTAAGACAGCTCCAATTGCCACATTGCTAGCATCACACATCACTGCTCAATATAATACCATTTTACTTAAGGATTCTACATCCTTTTAACAATGACTCTGTAATGAAACAAGACAATTATCATACTAAAATAACATTCTAAACTCATTAAATAGTCAACCAAGGACGTAAACTTCAAATAGTATCTTCAAAGTATATGCTCTAATCTACATTAGATGTCATCACTACCTATGCAAACTAACATGCTGGAAGGGAAACTAAGCTAGGAATTGGAATGAGCAGTTTAATCTAAATCTTAAGAACATATTACAAAAGTAAACTTAACTATCTACTTATGTTGCAGGAACAAGCAACAGTTCTATTACTAATGGCTGCAGGAGCAACAGAGTCCTAAATACTTCAAATGAACTCTTAAACAAGTTCTACTGACTATAAAATACTTCACCTCCCACATGGGCCCCCATGGAAGAGTGAATGAAATGAAACTCAAAGATGGAAAACTAAAGATTTCATTTATTCATTTGCAAAGCATAGATATAACATGTAACAACAAGATTGTATTTCTTCTACTACTAAATTACAAAATGATTCTACAAAAACTAATTGATTCGACTAAATCTCAGAGTTACAATAGTCGAATTATTTAAAGGAAAGCCTACAACTACTCCCTAAATTTAAGATCACTCCATCAATGAGGATCATTACCAATACAAAATATCTCATAATAGAAATGGCAGTTAACAATAAATCATGTTAGAATATAGCACATGATGGCTTTAGATCCGTGTGCGGCCTGCAACAAGAAATTGTATTGACTTAGTCCTCCCACCGAGATCTTGCAATGATGCCTTATCTAGTTCATGCGTTACTTGACTGGTTCAACCTGATGTCTATGGTGAAGATGATTGACCTTGACTTCTTCAGTGCCACAATGCTAGACTTTAAACCACTCCACCAATTCCTGCAAAAGGATTAATGCACACATACCAAATCTGACATATATATATCTTTAGCACTAATATTTAGAAGAAGGTGTTAAGCTCAATTAATACTCTTGCAAGACATATGGCTACAGGAAGGAAAACTACCCACAAACATAGCATAGAAAAAGAATCATTCATTTAGCATATAACTTATGTTGGCACCTAAAAATTCAGGCCAAAATAGAACAAAACGTCAGGGAAGTATGATATTTTATTTTCATTTTTATATAATTTCCCTATGATAAAAAAAAACTAAAATGGATAAAAGGCATGTGTGTTTGTTATTTTCTATTTTTATGTATTAGGTTGTAAATTATTTTGTGCATATTTAATTTTGAAAATAAATAATTATTGAAAAAATAAAATAGGTTGGAAAAAGGTGGCGAGAGGGAGTTGAACACTCGACCTCTCAAGCCACCCTTCCTTCCTACCTATCTACCCTCCTACCCCTTAACCAGTTAATCTATATGTTTTCTTCGAGAGGAATAGGAGGAGATATTTATTTGTTTTTGTTTTATGTGCAGGTGAGAGATCAAAATCACTTTTCACACACGGAGTTACCTCTTCCCTAATTATTT
>MU225098.1:631624-648119 GCA_018584345.1 Thuja plicata
AAAAAAAATGGGAAAACTATCCTGAATTACAGATTTGAACCTAATGTCCAAATTTTTAAATGCAAATGTCAGATAAGTGCTTTATGCTTTTTTGAGGTTATATAGTTTTTATTTTCAATTAGTTTTTTAGATTACTCTGTGAACCAGGGTATCCTACTGTTTTCTTTCCTTGATTCATTTGTTTACATTTAATTTGTTCAATTTGATTAGCAATTGCAAGGTCTGTGAACCTGTTATTGTTCCTTTCCGGCTCTTAATTTGGGTTAAAATCGATAGGGCTAATTGTATAAATTATTTTAAATTTATGATTCAATGGAAGCCTGTAGGATGATGGTCTCGCTTTACAGGAGTGAGTTACCTTAAAATCGTCTCTGACTATACGTATGATTGAATGTAATTGACTCTATTCCCAATTTGGCATCAGGCGCTGATCTTATTTCATTTGTAATTGGCATTTTGTTCTTTCTGTAATCTATACATTATATTTTTTATCTTCTTTACAAAGCATTCAATTAGGTTTTAATAGTATTTTAGGCTTCCGTTTAGATATCAAACTATTTAGCAGTTAGGAGATCAAGTCATTATCCTCCAAAGATTGTTAACCCCTTTTCGAAGACTTTCTTTTGTTTGTGCACATGTTTGTGTAGTTAGGAAGCACCTTTTTAGGCCTACTAGCCTTGGCTTGATCGATTCAGAATTGCAGAGGCATTTATTTATGCCTGTCAGTTGGCCTCAAAATGATCCAACATTTTTGAGCACCAACAACTTCTACATCTTATCATTTCTTTCCATAATTTCCAAGAAACATATTCCATAACCTTTTTACCATCTATTTTCCTACTTATGTCTTTTACACATATAGAATATATATAAAAAAAAAGTTTAATTATCAATTTGCAAGTAAACTTGTTAAAAAGAAAGTAAAAGGTATTAGAAAATATGGCCATCAGTGAGGCTCATCATTCTCCCCAACTACTCTATTGCTAGTCCCCAAGAATCATGAAACTATGAACTCAAGCCCGCACCCTTAGGTCACAGGAAGTTTTTACCCCTGGTTCATTAACAACATGGTTGAAGTATCCATGATTCTTTTTGAGTCTTTCCCACCACTGCACTTCTTGAGCCATATCGTAGTCCATTGCATTTTCATGTACTGCTAGCAATGGTTGCAAGAACAGAGGTGGTTGGATACTCAGTGGAATCCAATAATTTTGCAACATTCTACCCAACATTAAATACCATGGGGCTCAATGAGTAGAAAGTACCAAGTTTTGTGGAGAATGACGTTCCCTAATTTTTAGATCCTGTGACATCCTTACCCACCTGTGTTTACATGTAGTAATTGCATCAACAATATCCTATGATGAATTTTGTTCCCAATCTACATATGTCTTTTCCCTAACCGGTTTGACCTTACTGGCCCCACTTGGATTCATGGTGATTGATATCCAGTCAAGAAAGGTTCTCCTAGAATGTTGCACTTCAGACCTTATCATTAATGGGGTATCTATTTCACTATTCCTATATGGTAGAGTCTGATGCTTTCTACTTATTTCATTCTGAATCCAGGACATTACTGCCCTCAACTTAACATCCCCTACATACAAAAGTGATTTCCAATCTTGATCATCATGTACATCAAGGTTGTGTAAGTATAATTTGCACAATAAATTTTTAATGGCCATTGGGGCTAACTGGAAAGCATCATAAAATTTGTGTGGGGTAGAAACTAAAGAATACAGTCCTTTGACAACCTTGGTCAACTTGAAATTAACAAACTGTTCTCTCAGAAACAGGGCATAAACTGGAGATGGAAACCTGCATGCCATGGCTTCAGGAATTAACTCAGTTATCTTTTTAACTCTTTCTTCTAGCACTACCACTTGATCTATTTTTTGTTTGAGTTGATGGACTTCCTCATCAATAGTCCTCTATAGCTTTTCTTTCTCCTATTCCCATTGGGCCTTTTCCCATAAAAATTATTGATACAAGTGTAATCCTGTAGCTAAGGATGTGGAAAAGTTTGTCGGTGGCATAGGACCCTAGAGAAGGATGTCAACCCAGTCAGATGCAAAATGAGGGATAGGTTTAGGAGATGCAGACTGTGGAGATGCAGGCTGAGGAGATGCAAGTTGAGGCTTTCCTATCTCATCCTGATGTGTGGAAGGGTTTTCCCTCCATACAAAAAGAGTTCCTATTGAATTACCTTCCTAGAAAAGCTCAGCTTCTCTAGCTAATGCATATAAACTTTCCTTACCAACCTATCCTATTACTTCCTCAATCACATTTTTACCAATTACAGGAAATTCATCAGAAGGAAATCCCTCTGAATCATCTAAAACTTCTTGATCCATGGAATCCTCAGGAACATCTTGGCTGTCAGGGGCATTAGCAAATCCTTCTTCATTAGATTCCTCATTACTATCCACAAGGATGTAATCAACATTAGGGGCATCTTTTTCCTTTTCATTCCCCCTATCAGGAATAACATCAGTCTCCATAATATCCACTTCCTCTTATTCCCTATAGGGATCAATATTAGTTTCTACCATTTCTACTGCATTCTCCTCATCGGGAATAACTACCACTTCCATATGTTTATTGGATTGGGAAGATTCAATGTCTATAGTGTGAGTAGGTGGGTCAACATTTTTACTGGTAGTGGTAGAAATCCTAGGACTTCTCCTGGTAGGGATTTGAATAGAACACAAAGGATTTTGTTGTTTCCTCTTTTTAGGGGTTATTTACTCACTAGTTGCTGCAGGAGCCTTCTCAGTGGTTTCCTCTTCAGCTACAGCTAGGATTTGATAATCTTCACTAATCTATTTCCCACTGCTAGGCCTTGGTTCAGAATTTGTCACCTCTTCTTCTATGGTTTCACTTTGGTTTTCTCTAGAAGGTGACAGGGATTCCTCAGTAGGTGGAGTGTCAATATTAATAGTAGTTTTACTATGTTTGTTCTTCTTTTTATTGGAAACAGGAGTTTCTACATTGCAATCCCTTTTCTTGGGTAGTCTTGGGTTTGAGGTTGAGGCTTCAGGAAAAAATATTTGGATAACCTTATGGACCCCTATTTCTGATTTTTCTCTTCTCCCCACACCCTGGCCTCGAGGGACAACTACTCTAGGTACTATATCATCCATTTGTAAAAATTCCTCCCATGTTCCTATCGATTATTTATTTAATTATCGTTCTACAACAAACTTTATTAAACAATGATGTGAAATAGCTTGATTTTTTCCTAACTAAACTAAAGCGGCTTGCTTCTACACAATATTGAATAGGAAGCTGGGTAAACTTACCGTTGATTATCATGATGGAGAGCACTTTGAATCTTGAAATGCAGCCTGTGAAGATATTTATATCAGCCCTCGCGGGTGAAGTATTGAATGATGAATGTGGTTGGTTGCATGTAGTCCAAAGGGAGAAAAATTCTTGAGGTGCCCTACTTTCTGTCATTGTTAAGCTGAGGATCACCATGTAGAGTAAATTATGCCCTAGTAGAATGCACATCAATGTCCTTTGACCAATTTTCTCCTTCCTACAGTAACCTTGTTACCTCTACCACTATATCTTATGTGAATTCAACCCTTAGTCCTTTAACCACTGCAAATCCATTTCGCAAAGTATTTAGAAATTCTTGAGCAATTTATTCATTGAAACCATTGAGGCTTAGATAGTAGTCTAGCCACCCTCTTCTACGGAATTTCTCACAACAGTCGCATCTGCAAAAAGGATGCCATGATCAATAGGCTCATGCCTCTAGAGGTGTCCACCCATTGTTTTAGATGCCAAAATGCCTTGCAGAAATGTATAGTAAAGCTCGCAATGGAGAGGTTTACAGAATCAAGGTGCAAAAAACAAAAAATGGAGTAGTACTGAAGATCACTCACATCAAGAATTAGAACTATCAAGATGAATGAGTTTTCGTAATGTACTCATGTGTGTTAAGGCATGCCACCCTGAACATGTCACGCCTAGATCATCATTACTTAAACTTGAACTTTAATAGCCTTAAATTTGCTTTACAAATGATGTGCAATCATAGGTTTCCAACTTTACTAAACATTTCATGGTAGTCATTTCGAAAGGATTTGAAAATAAAAGAAGTAAATGCCATAAATTGCTAATATCTAAAATTATTGGAGAAATTAAACAATAAATAACCCATCCCCCCAACTAAGCTAAAGGTATGGGTCCTACTAGGCCACATCTCGCAAGAGAAAAAATTAAAGTAACACATAACTCTAATAAAAGTAAATAAAAATAAAATATGTACTAAGGAACGTGCTACAAACCTGGAAAGCACAGCAGGAAGAGAAGTTGGTGATGAGACATGCACTGATGGAGTGATATGGAAGAATGAAAAATTTGGAAGAGAGAGAAGGTGAGGTGATTTGTTTATTGTAGAGAAGGTACTTTCATGAAGAAGGTATTTATTATGGGATGAGGCAAACATTGCTTAAAGAGAAGAAAGAATATGAGTGACCTGCCCATATCCAACTGCTACAGGAGACACGTGACCATCATTAGATTGGAATTTATGTAGGAACTCCTCGTGACTCTTAGGCTTGTGATACAACTTGAACCTTTGACCATTAACCAGCAACTTAAAATGGACAGGATCAATGGTAGATAGCTGAACAACACCATTGGGGAAGGTAGCAACAATTTCATAAGGGCCTAACCAGCACATTTGAAATTTACCAGGAGTATGCTAGTATCATGAATTATATAGAAAAGCCCAGTCATCGATGGAAAAATGCTTGTCCTCGATAAAATAGTCATGCCACTACTTAAGGTTTTTGTTGAACCAATTCTGTGTTGGATAAGGTAGATTTCCTCCATTCATTAGGATTGTTTAGGTTAAGTATTCACTCTTGTTGGGCTGTAGTAAGATCCAAATTGAGTTCTAATGTTTTCCTCAATGTCTTATGCTCAAATTCGATAGGCATCATGGCAAACTTACCATAGACTAGTTGGAATGGGGTGAATCCTGTAGTAGTCTTCCAAGTAGTCCTATAGGCCCAAAGTGCTTCAAGAAGTTTGACCACCCAGTATTTCTTGTGAGCAGAGACTGTCTTGGTAAGGATGGCCTCCAGTTCTTTGTTTGTGACATCAACCTAACCATTGGCTTGTGGATGGTAAGGAGATGACTTTCCATGGAAAATTTTATACTCTTCCATAAAAGAAGCTATGAGGTTGGAAGTGAATTGAGCCCCCTGGTCAGATACTAACTCCCAAGGAACACCAAATCTTGTGAAAATGAACTGATACAAAAACTTAGCAACATTGTTATCCCTAGGATGCTTCATAGGCTTAGCCTCTGCCCACTTAGTGACATAATCAGTACATACCAGGATATAAGACTTACAATGAGAAGAGGGTTCAATTGGCCCCACAAAGTCAATGCCCCACTTATCAAAGGGTATGACCACCACCTGAGGCTGTAGGGGCATTTCATATGTTTTAGGTCTCCCCATGCGTTGGCACCTTTCACATTTCTTAGTATACTAAGCTGCATCTTTGTGTAGAGTTGGCCAATAGTAACCAGTGATTAAGATCTTGAATGTTGTCTTTTTTTTCTGCAAAGTGGCCATCGCATGGTTTATCATGACATGCCCAAACGATATCATAATTTTCATCTTCCCTTATGCACATGTGCATAATCTGGTCTAGACCAGTGTAAAACATGAACCCAGCAACCCAAGAAAAGTTAAAACTTTTCTTAGCGAGCAATCTTCGCTCCTTTGAAGATAAGTGAGCCGACATCCTACCTATGGTGAGGTAATTTGTAATGTTAGAATAGCACGGGTTCTGTGCAGATAGTAGGAAAAAATGCTCATCCAGAAAACTATCATCAATGGTTGCAGGATCATCAGGAACATGCAATCAAGAGAGAAAATCAGTGACAACATTGGCTTTCCCTAGCTTGTCAATAATAGTAATATAAAACTCCTACATGAGAAGAAACTAGTGAGCCAATCTTCTTGAGATGGCTGGCTTATTCATCAGGTACCTAATAGCTGAATGGTCAGTATGGAAAAACATATCATAACCAGTAATATAATGCATGAACTTATTCAGAGCATAAATGACTACAAGCAACTCTTTTTTCTGTCATAGTATAATTGAATTCTACCCCTTGTAGTTTTTTACTGATGAAACAAATGGCATGTTATATTTCATCTTGTTGTTGGCCCAGTACTGCTCCTATATTATATTCAAAGGCATCTGTGTGAATATGGAATGGCAATCCCTAACTTAGACCGCGCAACACTGGTGCAATTGTCAGAACTTCCTTGAGCTGTAGGAAGGACTTGTGACACTCAGAATTCCAAGAGAATTTAGAATCCTTCTTCAATAAATTATAGAGTGGTGCTGCAATATGACTGAAATCCTTGATAAACCTCTAGTAATATCCAACATGCCCAAGAAAACTTTGGTCATCCTTCTGCTTTTTTTGTGTAGTCAGAGTACTGATCACTCAAATCTTGGTTGGGTCTACCTAGATGCTCTATGAGGATATCAAATGACCTAATACAACACCTTCCTCCATCATCATAAAAAATTTCTCACTGTTGAGAGAATGATTGTAGTCCTGGCATCTTTTGAGGACTTTTTCCAGATTGATTTTAGCTTCATAAAAAATGTTCCCATAGGCAGTAAAGTTGTCCATGTAAATTTCCATACAGTCAGCAGATATATAAGAAAAAATGTTGATTACAACTCTTTGGAAAGTGGCTGGAGTATTGCACAAGCCAAATGGTAAGACTGAGTATGCAAAAGTCCCCCATGGGCAAGTGGAAGTTGTTTTCTCCTGGTCTTCTGGAGCTATTTGGATCTGATTATAGCCACTAAAACCATCTAGGAAAGAGAAGTATTTCTTGTTAGCTAAATTATCAAGGACTTTATCTATAAAGGGAAATGAAAAAATGGTCTTTATTAGTAGCTATATTCAATTCCCTATAGTCTACATAGACCCTCCATTTTCCCCCTTTCTTAGGTACAATAACTAAGGGTGAAACCCATTGGCTATCAGAAATGGGGTAGATGAAACTAGCGTTTAACAAATTCTGAAGTTCAGTCTTAACTATGTCTCGTAAGATGGGGTTCACTCTCCACTGAGGTTGTCATATAGGTTTATAGTATGGGCTAATGTAGATCCTACGAGTATAAAGTTTAGGATCTAACCCCTTCATGTCAATGTAATCCCAGGCAAATGCCTATTGATTCTCCTGTAGCAACTCTAGTATATCTTTCTAGTGTGAGGGTGACAAAGCACTACTGACATTCAAGTCCTTACCTGGACTGACTTCAACCTTAATTACCTTTTCTACCATAGTTATTGAAAAAAATGGAAGGGAATTCATTTCATGTGGTAATAAATAATGAAGAAAGTGGGAGGATGTAGAGTATGAACATGTATTTGGAGATGGAAACATAGTTTCCAAGATACAGTCATACCATGGGCACAACTGAGAGCCTATACCATATGCATTTGTGATAATAGATTCAATTACCTCATCTTCTTCCTTAGCAGCTAGAAAAGGGTCTCCACCAATCACCATAAGCTGATGGATTGAGTGGGTTTCTAGGTCAACATCCTCTAATTTGGGTCATACTGCATCCTCATCTTGGAACATGGGTTAAGTAGGGGAGTATAGAGTTAAGTTTTTAGTATGGATTCTATTATAAATTATCATCTTATCTGACAAGAAAGCTATGAAGGAATTAGTGGTGGCTAGCCATGGTCTTCCTAAGATGAGAGGATACCCCCCCCATATTAGCTTTCTGTGAGAGAATAACAAATTTGATTGGATACTCCCAGGAGTGTAATGTAACTATAACATACTCTATCATCCCATCTGGTTTAAGAGTAGAGCTATTAGCAAGTTGCAGGATGGTTGGCGTGTCTCTAAGGCCAATAATATTTAGTTGAGACAATACCTCTTTGGTCATGACATTTATAGACGCACCCAAATCAACTAAGGTGTATTGGACATGTATGCCATGAATTGTAACTATAACTACATGACTCCCTGAATTAGAATATTTGGGGACAGTTAACTTTTCTAACATAAGATCGGACAGTTTTCCTACAACATGAATAGTTTTAGGATCCTTCTTCTTTTGCCTAGGTTGTTCTATGCAAGCTTCCCGGATGGCCTTAGTATAAATAGGGACTTCTTTGATAGCATCTAGTAACAATATTTTCACTATTATATGCTTCAACTAGTTTAGCAAGTCTGCGACTGCTTGGTTCACTACAGGCTCAGTTTGATCAACTAACCTTTGAGGAAATGGGAGCTCTTTAACTATAGGAAAATTTTATGGAGTTGGCACATCTACTTGCTCAGAATTTGACTCTTCAACTTTGGTTATTATAGGTGGCTAAGGTGAAGTGAGAGTGGTTCTTGACCTTAGATGGATATCATTCATGGAGATGGCATAGCTTTGAGTTTTTAGTTTTCTATTAGGATTAGGATTAGGCTATGATGGCAACTGGGTTTGCTTAAGAGGATTGCTATTGGCTATAGGAGGAGGAGGAATTATAGCCTACTATTGAGGTGGAGACATTAAGGCTTTCTGATTGGACTGATTAGACCATTGATTGGGCTTTTTCCAACCCTGCTAAGGTGGCTTCCACTCCTACTGAGGTTGCTACCATCCTTGGTGAGGTGGCTGCCAACCCTGCTGAGGTGGCTTCCAACCTTGTTGAAGTTGTTTCCAACCTTGCTGGGGTTGTCACCAACCTTGCTGAGGTTGTTGTCAACCTTGCTGAGGTTGTTGCCAACTAGCAGGACCACTCAGCCCCTAGGTACCCATATTCTAAAATTTTTTCCATTGACTATTATTGCTAAAATTTAGGAGAAGGTCTTGTGGCATACCTAGTCTTGGGGCCCAAGGCCTATGTTGAAAAACATAGAGCACTTCTCCATTTTCATCAATGGATTTGAATTTAGTAGGCATTAGTTGCATTTCTAGATTTGCAATAGTATTGCACTTGCAACTTCTCTTCCTCTTTTGAAAATGTGAATAGTATTCAGCTAACACAGCATAAACATCTTCTTTCTTCCTTCATGCATGCATGGTGTCTAACTGAGTAGTGACATCGTTAATGATGTCCTACTTAAAGTCAGACAGAAGATTGGAAAACTCTACCTTGGACACTCCAAAGTCATTAGACTTGTGGGGTAGATCTCTGATTCCTCTATCCTTCTTTACAGTAGCCTGGGATTAGTTTAGGAAAATATTCTTAATATCATCCCAGTTCTTCTATGTGATCTCACCACTAGCCATCAGGTTCAAATCCTTAATCCTCCCATCATTTACTCCTTTGAGAAAAAGATGTTTCTGAGATTCTTCATTTAGTTGATGCTGAGCGTTACGCTCTAGGTTAAACATAAACTTGGAGATGTAATCCTCCAATGTCTCATCCTCCTTCTGGGTCATTCTAAAAATATCATCACCTTTCAAGTCACGCCCCCAATAGTACTCTTTGTATTTTGAAAGAAACATATTTCTCATAGCATTCCAATTGGCTATGACATTGGCACCGAGTGATTTCTCAGTATAATATCAGTATAATTCTTCCATTGACTATTATTATGCCACGAACCTGGAAAGAGTTGTAGGAAGAGCGGATGGTGATGAGACATGCACTAATGGAGTGATACGGTGGAATGAAAAATTTGGAAGAGAGAGAAGGTGAGGTGATTTTTTACTATGGAGAAATTACTTTCTGGAAGAAAGTATTTATTATGGGGTGAAACGAACATAGATTAAAGTGAAGAACAAATATGAGAAACCTCCCCATATATAGTTGTTGTAGGAGACCCATGATCATCAATAGATTGGAATTATTACAGGAACTCCTCGCAACTCTGAGGCTTGTGATACAACTTGAGACGTTGACCATTAACCAATAACTTAAATCGGATAGGATAAATGGTGGATAGCTGAACAACACCATTGGGGAAGAAAGAAACAATCTCATATGGACCTAACCAACATGTTTGAAACTTACCGGGAGTATGCTGGTAGCGGGAATCATACAGAAGATCTCAGTCACCCACTGTAAACTTCTTGTCCTTGATAAAAAGTTCATGCCACTGCTTTTGTTTTTGCTAAACCAATTCAGTGTTGGACAAGGTAGAATTTTTCCATTCATCAAGACTGTTCAGGTTGACTATTTTCTCATTCTATGCTTCAGTAAGTTCTAGATTGAGTTCCAATGTCATCTGTAATGTCTTATGCTCAAATTCTATAGGCATCGTGGCAGTCTTACCATAGACTAGTTAGAACGGGGTGAATCCTGTAGTAGTCTTCCAAGTAGTTATGTAGGCCCATAGTGCTTCAAGAAGTTTTTCCACCCAATCTTTCTTGTGAACAGATACAGTCTTGGTAAGGATGGCCTCCAATTCTTTGTTAGTGACTTCAACCTAGCCACTAGCCTGCAGATGGTAAGGAGATGACTTGCCATTGTGAATTTTATATTCTTCCATTAAAGAAGCTATGAGGTTGGAAGTGAATTGAGCCCTCTGGTCAGATACTAACTCCCTAGGAACACTAAATCATGTGAAAATGAACTCATACAAGAACTTAGCTACATTTTTATCCCTAGGACGCTTCATTGGTTTAGCCTTTACCCACTTGGTGACATAATCAGTACAGACTAGGGTATAAGACTTACCATGAGAAGATGGTTCAATTGGCCCCATAAAGTCAATATCCCACTTATCAGAGGGAATGACCACAACCAGAGGTCACAAGGGCATTTCATGTGTTTTAGTAGGCCTCCCCATGCATTGGCACTTATCATATTTCTTAGTATACTGAGCTACATCTTTGTGGCGAGTTGGCCAATAGTAACCAGTGATTAAGAATTTGAATGTTGTCTGCTTCACTGCAAAGTGGCCACTGCATGGTTCATCATGACATGCCTGAAGGATATCATAATTTTTATCCTCTCTTATGCATCTGCGCTTAATCTACTATGGGCCTGTGTAAAACATGAACCCAGCAATCCAAGAAAAGTTAAAACTTTTCTCAGCTAGTAATCTCTGGTCCTTTGAAGAGAAGTGAGCCAACGTCTGACCTTTGGTGAGGTAATTGGCAATGTCAGCATAGCATGGGTTCTATGTGGATAATAGAAAAAAATTCTCATCTGTAAAACTATTATAAATGGATGCAAGATCATCAGGAACATGCAAGCAAGATAGAAAATTAGTGACAACATTGGCTTTCTTTGGCTTGTATATAATAGTAATATAAAACTCCTACATGAGCAGCAACCAACGAGCCAATCTTCCTGAGATAGCTAACTTATTCATTAGGTACCTAATAGCTGAATGGTCAATATGGACAAAAATCTCATAACCAGTAATATAATGCCTAAACTTATTTAGAGCATAAATTACTGCAAGAAATTCTTTTTCTATCACAGTGTAATTGAATTCGGCCCCTTGTATATTATTACTGATGAAATAAATGGCATGTTCTATTGCATCTTCTTTTTTGGACCAATACTGTTCCTATAGCATAGTCAGAGGCATCTGTGTGAATATGGAATGGCAATCCCCAATTTGGACCTCACAACACTGGTGCATTTGTCATAACTTCCTTAAGCTGCAGGAAGGACTTGTCACACTTAGAATTCCAAGAGAATTCAGAATCCTCTTTCAACAAGTTATAGAGGGGTGCTGCAAGTTGACTAAAATCCTTGATAAACCTTCTGTAATATCTAGCATGACTGAGAAAACTCTGGACATCCTTCTACTTTTCTAGTGTGGTCATGGTACTAATCACTACAATCTTGGCTGGATCTACCTGGATGCCATGTGAGGATATAAAATGTCCTAACACAACATCTTCCTCCATCATCATAAAGCATTTCTCTCTTTTTAGAGAAATATTGTAATCCTGGCATCTTTGGAGGACTTTTTCTAGATTTAATTTAGCTTTATCAAAACTGCTCCCATAGGTAGCAAAGTCATCCATATAGATTTCCATATAGTCAGTAGATGTATCAGAAAAAATTGTAATCATAGCTCTTTGGAAAGTGGCTAGAGCATTGCACAAGCCAGATAGTAAGACTGAGTATGCAAAATTCCCCCATAGACAATTGAAATTGGTTTTCTCCTAGTCTTCTAGAGCTATTTGAATCTAATTGTAACCGCTAAAACCGTCTAGGAAAGAAAAGTATTTCTTGCCAGCTAAATTATCAAGGACTTGATCGATAAAGGGCAATGAAAAATGCTTTTTCTTAATGGATGTATTCAATTCCCTATAGTATACACAGACTCTCCATCTCCTCCTTTTTTAGGTACAATAATTAAAGGTGAAACCCATTCTCTATCATAAATGGGGTAGATGAAACTAGTTTTTAGCAACTTCTAAAGTTCAGTCTTAACTATGTCTCGTAAGACAGGATTAACTCTCCACTGAGGTTGTCAGACAGGTTTATAGTCTGGGCTAATGTAGATCCTATGATTACAAAGTTTAGGATCTAACTCCTTCATGTCAATGTAATCCCAGGTAAATGCCTGCTAAGTCTCCTGTAGCAACTCTAGTATATCTTTCTGGTGCGAGGGTGACAAGGCACTACTAAAATTTAACTCTTTACCTAGAGTGACTTCAACCTTAATTACCTTATCTACCATGGTTATTATGGCAACTCGAAGAGAATCCATTTCATGTGGTAATAAAGAATGAAGAAAATGGAAGGATATAGAGTATGAACATGCATTTGGAGATGGAAAAATAGTTTCCAAGATATAGTCATACTGTGAGCACAAATGAGAGCTTTTACCATATTCATTTGTGACAATAGATTCAATTACCTTTTCTTCGTCCTTAGCAGCTAGAAATGGGTCTCTATCAATTACCATAATCTGATGGATCGAGTTGGTTTCTAGGTCAACATCCTCTAATTTGGGTCATACTGCATCCTCATCTTGTAACATGGATTGAGTAGGGGAGTATAGAGACATGTTTTTAGTATGGATTCCATTAGAAATTATCATCTTCCTTGACCTACAGACTATGAAAGGATCAGCGGTGGCTAACCACAGCCTTCCTAAAATGAGAGGATACCCCCCATATCATCTTTAGGTGAGAGAACAAAAAGTCTACTAGATACTCCCAGGAGTGTAATGTAACTATAACATCTTCTATCACCCCATCTAGTTTAACAGTAGAGCTATCAACAAGTTGCAAGGTGGTTGGTGTATCTCTGAGGCCAACAATATTTAGTTGAGATAATATATCTTTGGTCATGACATTTATAGACACACCCAAATCAACTAAGGCATTTTGGACTTGCATTCCATGAATGGTAACTGTAACCACAAGACTCCTTGGATCAGAATACTTGGGGACAGTAAAGTTTTCTAACATAAGATCAGACAGTTGTTATACAATGTGAATAGTTTTAGGATCCTTCTTCTTTCTCCCAGGTTGTTTTATGCAAGCTTCCTGGATGGCCTTAGTATAAATAGGGACTTCTTTGATAGCATCTAGTAATAGTATTTTCACTATTATATGCTTCAACTGGTTTAGCAAGTCTGTTATTGCTTGGTTCCCTATGGGCTTAGTTTGATCAACTAACCTTTGAGGAAATGGGGGTTCTTTGGCTACAAGAGAATTTTGTGGAGCTGGCACATCGACTTTCTTAGAAGGTGGTTGTTCAACCTCAATTATTATAGGTGGTTGAGGTGAAGCAAGAGTGGTTCTTGATCTTAGTTGGATATCATTTAAGGAGATGACATAGCTCTGCTACTAAGCTGGCAGTTTTCTATTGGGATTAGGATTAGGTTGTGTTGGCAGCTTTGTTTGTTTAGGAGGATTTATATTGGCTATAGGAGGAGGTATTATAGCCTTTTGTTGAGGAGGAGGAATTAGGGCTTGTTGATTGGACTGATTAGACCATTGATTGGGTTGTTGCCAACCCTGCTGAGGTGGTTTCCAACCCTACTATGGTTGCTTCCAACCTTGCTGAGGTTGGTGCTGACCCTTATGAGGTTGCTGCCAACCTGGCTGGGGATGCTGCCAATTAGTAGGACCACTAAACCCTTGTGCACCCATATTCTAAAAATTCTGCCATTGACTATTATTGTTAAAATTTTGGAGAGGATCTTGTGGCATACCTAGTCTAGGGGCCCAAGGCCTACATTGAGAAACATAGAGCACTTCTCCATTTTCATCAATGGCTTTGAATACAGTCGGCATTAGCTGCGTCTCCAAATTTGCAATAGTCTTGCACTTGCAACTTCTCTTCCTTTCTTGGTAGTTTGGACAGTATTCAGCTAACACAACATCAACATCTTCTTTTTTCCTTCGTGCATGCATGGTGTCTAAATAAGTAGCGACATCATTAATGATGTCCTACTTAAAGTTGAACATAATATTAGATAGCTCCACCTTGGACACCTCAGAGCTAGTAGACTTGTGTGGTAGATCTCTAATTCCTCTACCCTTCTTTAGAGTGGCCCAGGAGTAGTTTAAGTAGATATTCTTGATATCATCCTAGTTCTTCTGTGTGATGTCACTACCAGCCATCAGGTCTAGAGCCTCAATGCTCCCATCATTTACACCTTTGAGAAAAATATTTTTTTGAGATTCTTCATTTAGTTGATGTTGATTGTTACACTGCAAGTTAAACATGGACCTAGAGACATAATCCTCCAGTGTCTCACCCTCCTTCTGTGTCATTCTGAAAATATCATCACCTTTCAAGTCATGCCCCTGACAATAATCCTTGTATTTGGAAAGAAAAATATTTCTCATAGCATTCCAATTGGCTATGGCATTGGCGCTGAGACCCATGAACCATCTCAGAGTAGCTTCTTTAAGATTCGATGAGAAAAACTTTAGCTTATGTGCATCAGTTGTATAGTCATAGCTCCTACAGAGGATTTCAAACTCGAAGAGGAAGGTCTCTAGGTCTTTGGTGATGAGGCCATAGAATTTGGGCAATGTAGAGGCTGGTATGATCTTCAAATTTTGGTTTCCCTATTGAGGAGGAATGGGGAAAGGGAAGGTTGGTTGAGCCATCCTTGGAGGAGGCCTTGGCTGCTGCAGTAGATCCTCTAGTTTAGCAAAAACTTTTTCTAGATGCAAGGATTCGTTAGAAGATGATGATGATGATGATGATGATGATGATGATGATGATGATGATGATGATGATGATGATGATGATGATGATGATGATGAAAACGATGACAATGATGATGATGATGATGATGATGATGATGATGGTAGGTGGTCAAATGCATTAGCAAATACATTCTCAAATTGTTCTTTTATTATTCATTTTCAACTTGGAGTTCCGCAATCTCAGGGTTGAAGATATCAAAAGGTGGTTTAAAAGGTTCAGCCTGATAATTATGAGGAAGCAATCTCCCAAGATGATCTCTTCTTCTATGCATACAAAAAATGCAAAAAACTCTAAAACTAAGATAATGACTCTAGGCTAGATTAGATTGACACCATTCCCCGGTAGCGGTGCCAAAAATGACTGCTTTGTATAATATTGTGCTTAAGGATTGTACATCCTTTTGACAGTGACTTTGTAATAACATGGGCCAATTATCATACTAAATAACATGTTGAACTCATTGAATAGTCAACCAGGGATGTAAACTTTGAATAGCATCTGCAAAGTATATGCTCTAAGCTATATTAGATGTCATCACTACCTATGCAAACTAACATGTTGGAAGAGACACTAAGCTAGGAACTGGAATGATCAGTTTAATCAAAAGCTTAAGAACAATACACTTATGAAAGTAAACCTAACTATTTTCTTATGATGCAAAAACAACCAACAGTTCTATTACTAGTGGTTGCAGGAGTAACCGAGTCCTAAATACTTCAAATGAACTCTGAAACTAATTCCTACTGGTTATAAACTACTTCACCTCTCATGTGGGCCCCCACAGAAGAGTGAATGAAATAAAACTCAAAGATGGAAAACTGAAGATCTCATTTATTTATTTGTAAAGCATGAACATAACATGTAATAGCAAGATTGTGTTTCTTCTACTACTAAATTACAAAATGATTCTGCAAAAACTAACTAATTTGACTAACTCTAGAGTTACAACAGTCGGCTTATTTAATGGAAAGCTACAACTACCCCCTAAATCTAAGATCATTCCATAGATGAGGATCACTATCAATACAAAATATCTCATAAGAGAAATGGCAGTTAACAATAAATTGTCCCAGGATGTAGCACATGATGGCTCTAGATCCATGTGCAGCATGTAACAAGAAACTATATTGACTCAGTCCTCCTGTGGATATCTTGCAACGATGCCTTTTTTGGCTCATGTGTTTCTTGACTGGTTCAGTCTGAGGTCTATGGTGAGGACAACCGACCTTGACTACTTCAGCACCACAATGCTAGACTTTAAAATTTCTCCAGTAATTCCTGCAAAAGGATTAACGTACACACACACACACACACACACACACACACATATATATA